>BQNB010037578.1:2083-49346 GCA_026074375.1 Tanacetum coccineum
ATTGCTAGTTCGGTCCTTGAAGTATAAAACTGGTTCGGTCCAAACTTGAAAAATCCACTCGTTCGGTTCACCAAGGGAGGAGCTTGTTCGGTTGCTTGGTTCGATCCGCTCGTTCGATTGGCTAGATCGATCCTCTCGTTCGATCAGCTTGTTCGATCCACTCGTTCGAGTAGCTTGTTCGATCCTTTCGTTCGAACGACTTGTTCGATTTACCTTGTTTTCCCTTCGTTCGGTCCTCTTGTTCGCTCCTTAGTTCGATCCACTAAGAATAAACTCGTTCGATCTTCAACGAAGTGAGCTTGTTCGATCCCCTTGTTCGAACCCCTTGTTCGATTGTCTTTGTTCGATCCCTTTGTTCGATTGTCTTGTTCGAAGGTCTTGTTCGATCGTCTTGTTTTCCACTCGTTCGATCCTCTCCCCTCGTTCGGTCCTCTAGATCGAATGACTCGTTCGGTGAGCACAAAAACACGAATCCAAAGTCCTTTTTCTCGCTAGAAAACACCACGAACTACTTGTTAATCTCCAAGAAATCTCTACAAAAATTATGATTAGCTCGAACAAGTAATGATTACACGATCCAAGACGCTTGTTTTTCCCTTTGTTCGATTATTGTTTCGAACCAAAAGAAAGAAAAATAATCTCCAAATCTTGATTGCTAACGAGATGGTTTTAATGATATTAGATTAACCATAAACCATCTATGAATCGAGAATCAAAACAACTAATTAATCAAAACAAAAAATTTCGAACCACCTTTTTTTTTAATTTTTCGAAAATCAAAAGAAAAAAAAACAAACCAAATCAATACATCAATCTTGTAGGCTCTTGATACCAATTGTAGGATCCCTAGATCATTCCATGTATGAAGCACAAAATCAATGTCACAAAAGATAAAACATTAAAGAACTTTTTAATTGAAAGAAACAAAAAAGTTGCTACAAACCTTTAAGATGAAAAATAAAAATAATGGAGAAGCTTACCTAATTTTGACTAAACTAGGTGTATTTATACTAATAAGGATTTGCCTTTGAGGGCTTTCTTTTTGGGCTTTTTACATCTTGGCCCGTATACATAATAAACATTAATTAACATTGACTTTCGAGCTAGACTTTTGTCTTGTATCTTCGAGTGACCGAAGCTTCTTTGTTCAGGACCATTTATGTGATCCTAACAGCTTATTTATTCAAATTTTAGCTTATTAGTCCAAAAAGTCCAAGAGAAAGCCCTTTTGCCTTAAAAGCTTATTTAAGCAAACTGTCCAAAGAAAAAGCCCTTTTTCAGCTTATTTATAAGCTTTTTCAAACAGTCGTAGTTATGAAAATTGTTAAGCTCAAGGAGCTTAACAAAGTTGTTTGAAAAGTTTTTGTAAAAAAAAAGAGGGGAGATAAGGGGAAACCCGGGTGAGCAAGACTCGAACCCGGGCCTCTACCCTTAATACACCCCTCTTTTATAACCAAGCCTTACCGCTGCGCCCTTGGGACTTCTACGTTAGAGTCCCAAGTGGTTTAGTATTTAACCCATTTTAGCCCGTTTGGCTATAAGCTCCTTCGACTAACTTGTAAAAGTTTATAAAAAATAAGCGGTATATATTGTCATTTTTGTATTCTTAAAAATATAAAATATAATATTTTTATACAAATTATAAAAATATATATAAATATTATAAGACTCGATTTTGTTAAAACCCGACACATTTGTCGTTATTAATCAACGATCGACGCATTATAAATCAATTACGTTATACATTTAACGTAACTTATCATCGACTAGCTTTTGAAGAAACTTATAATCTTATCGTATCACGTTACTAGGGAATTTCATGTGAGGGGTTTTCATTTGAGTATACGTTCTGACAAGTTTGTTGGGTTTACGATTTAAAGTGCCCTAGCTCCTCAAACGTTTACTACATGACCTCTGAATTATGATAGCCTGAACAGTGATACAATATTTCCATAAATTAATAAATCAAATATGTATGTTAAACTCCGTAAGGTTTTGAAATATAAACAATCACACTAAGACTTGATATATTACCCCAGGTTGTGTGACGAAGCCGTTACTTTCACTTGATATGTAACATTTCTCGATTTCAAGTCATTTTACGACTCCTGTTAGTAGTCACTATTTATTTTAGTCTGATATGCGTTTATTTTTAAATTTTACTTTTGAGCTAAATCGCGTAGACTAGAAATAACCAATTAATGTGAACGGTCATCAAATATACTAAGGATTACGTCAACCAAGTAAGAAATAATTATTAAGAAGATAATTATGTGCCTTGCGTATTTTATTTTTATTGGTCCCCCCAACGCCCCCCCCCCCCGGGGGCGTCACGTAAAGGGTTACGTTTCACAATAACAATACATTTAGAAATAACCCCGAAAAAACTAGACTTACCTAGACTCAAACCCAATACCCACTTTTATACCTTAACCCAAAAAATAAATTCAATTTTGCTGTACATAAACACAAGGGGTGGTTATTACACCTAGGACACAAAACCAACTTGAAATTCTTCACATTCTGATCTTTAAGTACATGTACATCCCATTGGTAATTAATATGTGTCCTAATGGTCTCCTAATGGCTATTACACAATGGATCATAACCAAATTCTTTCTCCTTTACCCTTTAGGCCGTGGATAAACATGATCAAACACACAAAACCAAAAGATTTGCAAGTATTAAGCTAAATTTTGTACCAATATTTGGTCATTAAGAGTGGTACTTGAGTGGTTTAGCATAAAACCATGAGTGATTAACTAGAAACCTTCAAAAACCACCTCCTAGGGCACAAACTTGGTTCGGTGTGGGTTGTTTGTGAAACCAAGATAGTTAACTAGTTCTTTGCCTATAAATACACACTTATATCTTACCTTTTGACACACTTACAACATACACACACTCAAACAAGAGAACACATAATTGTGTCTAGTGTTCGGGTTACCAAACGTAAGCAAACACTCTCCTTGATTTCATTCGAACCCACAAACATTTCTAGTCATCATACAAGTTTATAAAGGAGTTTACACGAGCTAGGGTTGGCGTACATTGGGTTGATTTGATCGGGTATACGTTGGGTTAGCACTCTACACGTCCAAAACTCGTCAACCAATACACTAGGACTTTTGTAAGTCTCGTTTGAACCTATATCGTTCGTATTACATTTGTTTTCTTTGTGAACTAGTCAAAATATCGCGTATATATACAATGTGTTAGCAAGAGTTCACGAATAATAAATAACATACGTGTATATACGTATGTAATACTTGTGTGGTGCTAGAACGTGATAAGAATATGTACAAATAATCGAATATAACTAGACATGTTCATTTAACACCGAGTAAGGAAACTAAAGTGGATACAATAATCCTTACACTCGAATAATGCATAAACCACACGTAAACTTTTAAAGAAAACGTAACGACGTGGCTAGGGAGGGAGTATATGAGACTCTTAAACATTTGCATGTTATGGGTCGCGATTAGGAAATGCTAGGAACATTGTTTTGGTGCTAGACGATTTAACAAAACCCACATGAAACCTTAATAAACCAATCGGACCCTTATTGGACTTCACGACCCATCTTCGTGAGCCCACAAGACCCATAAGCCACAAATAAGCTAGGACGGCTTATTTATGAGCTTAAGCAGCTTATAAGATTTATGATAAGCCTAGATAAGCTAGTGGACTCTAAGGAATCAAGCCCAAACCGCTAGAACCCTTATCGGGCTTCTATTGAGCCTAACAGTGGGGCCCACAAGTAGCAATAAGCTCAATGAGCATATCAGGAGTCCTACGAGCTTAATTAGGAAGTCAAAAGGCTTATTGAACATTGATGGACCCTTTGGCATGCTTACTTAAGCCAAACAAACCTAAGTGGGCCTACTAGCCCACTAACGAACCCAACAAAAGCCATAAGCTCTCATTAAGCTTAAACAGCTTATTGGTAAACCCATGTAAGCTAAATGGGATTAATAGACCTAGGTGGAGCCAATTGACCCTAATGGGCCAAGTCGAACCATTTAAAAACCAAACGGACCCCTAACGGGCTTATTAGCCTATTAACGAGCCTTCACTCGAACAATAAGCTCACAATAAGCTTAGGACAGCTTATTGGAGGATCTATATGAGCTTAATGGACTTAGTGGACCTAAATATAACTAACGGGCCTTAATGGACCTAACCGAGGGCTTTAAAAGCCATTCGGGCCTTAAATGGGCCCAACAGCCCACGTCCGAGAGCTTATTGCTTATTGGGATAAGCTGAACCTAAAACAAATCCGAAAGTGCTTAATAAATCTAATAGATAGGCTAAAATGATGCGGGGACCTTTTAAATATATATCGGGTTGAGTTATTGGGCTCACAAGCCCAATAAGCTCGAAATAAGCTCCAATAAGCTCCCCGAGCTTATTTTACAGCTTACAACTCAAATATGCTTATTAAGAACTTCTTGCTTTTCTAAAACTT
Organism: Tanacetum coccineum; assembly: GCA_026074375.1. Taxonomy (NCBI): domain Eukaryota; kingdom Viridiplantae; phylum Streptophyta; class Magnoliopsida; order Asterales; family Asteraceae; genus Tanacetum; species Tanacetum coccineum. Next base: position 6,555 of record BQNB010037578.1, read on the forward strand.
ATATTGGACACTTAGAATTAAGCGGACTTTAATGGGCCCCAATTTTTAAGGGGGGGGGGGGGGGGGGGCCCCCCCATTAAGGCCAATAAGAAGCTTGTTTACGAGCTTATTTATAAGATATGGCAGATTTATATGGTTTATTTTGGACATATTTAATCATAATGCCACTTGTTGGGATTAATTGGAATGAAATGCAATTTTTATAATGTCGGATGACTAATAGATGTATATTTACAAAACTATAGGGTCAAAAACTATAAAATTGCTAATGTATACAAGCCCAGGGATGTTTCTGTCAATTCTGGGAAACTTAGGGGCTGTTCCAAACTTTTAAGGACCTAAGGATGTAACCTATGAAAGTTTAGGGACTAAAAAAGTGTTATTAATGAAACCTTGTGGTTAAAATGTAAATAAAGGTATATTTATACAACCCAGGTGGTGTTTTGTATTTATAAGAACAACCATGGGTTTGGTTGGGGTGGTGGGCTTTATAAACAAAAGTGATTTTTGTGTACCTAACGAATTCGGACAGTTATATAATTACTCGTATATATTATAACAAAGTTAAACCACGATTAATAATTAAAGCGAATATTTATTAATAAACGTTTACATACGTATATCATGGAGCGTGGGAAATCGTATACTTTTCCAAGAGACATCATACGGATATAACTACATTAATCACACGTTCACCAACACCAAGTAATAACGGTATAAAATATGTAAATAGAATTTATTATTGTTTATACATTGAAGTCTTTAGCCTAAAATTATAGACTAAGAACTGGTTGTATTTACTTAGGTATTTGACGGTGTGTTCATAATGGATATCTTTTATCATTCAGAGGGACTATTCACTCAGGTGAGTTCATAGCCTATGTTTATACATATTATTTAAATGATTTACTCCTTTGGGTGAGAACCATGACTTTGTTTTACAAATTGGATGCAAGTGTACATTTTATACAATGATTACGTGTTTGCCTAAGTAGCGATAACCCACTGAGCCTTTATCATGAACTGTCAATTACTGGATTATGAGCGCGAATGTTATAGGTAGATCTATTTTGGATTGACAATCCCCATTCGGGTGATTAGATATCACCGAGAACGAACGTATACCATGTCAAAAATGGGGATGTTTCGGGTTAGATCAGATCACGGGGCATACATGGCCAATATATTGCATTCTCAATGTCGTGCTTCAGTGTCATAGTTAGGGAAAACGTAATTACTTTTTTATGATGTCTTGCATGTGTTGCTTAAATCATACACTTAGTAATCTTGCGGTAATGCTATTGTTTTACCACAAACCTATTGAATCATTAACTTTATGGTTTGACGTTTTAAGCATGTTTTTCGGTCAATAAGGCACAGGTGCGATGATAATTGGAAGTAATATATTGGAAGAGTCAACACTTAAGAATTGGGGTTTATTACTTTATGGGAGACAATTGTTATTAAACGAAATCTTTATTTACATTGTTGAACATTTAAAGCCATGGGGCTTATGTAACATATAACAAGGATTATTGTTAATCCAAAGTATCTTTTTCAACGACTCGTTTAGTAGTCGTTTCATAATCTTGTGATATTGATCTAAAAATGTAAAGCCCTTGGATATTCCAACATTCCGCTGCGTATCAGATTTGAGGGTGTTACTGAATAGTTCAGAGCAAGGGTTATAGAGAACTAGGTCCAAAAGTTTTGTCTGGACTCATAAATCCGATTTTCAAAACACTTGTGTTCACAAATGGGATTTGAGAGGTCATACATGCTTTACTTGTTTACACTTACACATATGCTTAAATGACAAGGCATTGCTTTAGAAATTAGTAGGGTACTAATGCTACATGATTGAATACGTGTATATAAATGATATTACGTATATTACTATTTGAATATTTATTATTAAAGCTTACACGACTTATTCATATCGATCCTTCCTTTAAATTAATAAATGAATTAATACTTATATAAGTTATTTTGCTTTTTGCAGTAATCATGTCTTTTGCGACATCTGCTGTTACCTACACTTCCGTCTACACTGACTCTGAGCCCGGCAGAGCCTTCTGGGGAGCCGATGATGAGGAGGTATCTGAGGGAGGCATTCCACGGGTCATCGTATTAGGATACGACGGACTCAGGTACTGCCAGTAGCCCACCATCACCCGATTCATACCAGGCTCCTAAGACCCACCAGACACCCGCCAGTTCCTCAGAAACGAGGATGTTCATGAGTTTCCGGTGAGGAGCTAAGCCAATTACCTCTTATTGATTTTCTACCTACTGCTGAGTCACACGGACATGTTACTGAGTCGGATCCCCGAAGAGGATCCAGAGGAGTAGAGGATGAGGAGACAAAGGTGGTCCGGTGACTATCCTATGGACGGTGGAGATGATGGAGATGATGATCGAAGGTGACTCATTATGGACGGTAGAGATAATGGAGATGATGATGATGGTGATTCATCTGGGGATGACGCTGATGAGGATGAGGATGATGTGGATGAGGATGATGAGGAGGAGGAGCACATAGCTCTGGCCGACTCTACTATTGCTGCACCTGTTGATGAGCCTGTTTTCCCACATGAGGGAACAGAGCCTATTATACCACCACCCTCCACTGACATTACTATTGGGGCTAGGATTACCGTCCGGCCTCAGGCTTCCATATCTCTCCCACCAGAGGCAGAGGTTGAGAGACTTCTAGCCATGACTACTCCATCACCATCACCATCTATCTCACTATCACCACCCTCTGTAGGAGAGCGCCTTGCTAGGTGCACAGCTCCACCTGCACATTCATCACCATTAATATCATCATCTGGGTGTCCAACCCAAATCCAGACACTCAGGATAACATCCACTCAGGCTCTCATTGATGCAGTTACTGCCGCATTACCACCACCTTCACTACCACCACTACCACCATCTCTATACATACCACCACCTATTGACCGTAGGGATGGCATTCCCAAGTCTGAGCAGCCTCCCCGCAAGAGGTTGTATTTATCCACTCTAGGCTCCAGATATAAGATCAGAGAGAGTTCTACTGCTAGACCTACCAGAGGTCGAGGGATAGATTATGGATTTGTCAGCACAGTAGATGCTGAAGAGAGGCGACAGGGGATTAGAGATGTTGGACACGGGATTAGGGATACTTGGGTAGGTCCAGCAGAGGAAGTTCCAGAGATAACACCTATGACCATGGGAGAGGTCAATACTAGGGTCACAGAGCTTGCTGACCTCCATGAGCATGATACACAGGACTTGTATGCTTTACTAGAGGATGCTCAGGATAGTAGGTCTCGTATATCACAGCGAGTCGATATAGACTCGCAGCGGGTCGATTTACTTATGGGGGACAGGATGACTCTCCAAGAGACAGTATGGATGGTGGAGGAGGAGGCCTATGCTTCCCGAGAAGCTTGGGCTCACTCGATAGGATTGAGTCAGATGACTCATCAGGAGCTTCAGACCCATCGTGATCATGTGTATGCACACGAGACCCATCTCCAGGCACATCAGACACAGCTACAGCTGCAGAGCACTCTCATTCAGACACAGCATCAGGTACATGAGACTCGCTTCCAGATGCAGCAGGCTGAGTTGGCAGCACTTCGGGAGACTGACCGTAGGCGTCAGGCTCAGATGGTAGAGACTCTCCGAGTCATTAGAGACATGAGGCGAGAGATGAGCGACATGCAGGCCGAGTTGTTAGCACTGCGAGAGCAGCAGAGGAGAGCTAGACAGCCAGGACCAGAGGCTAGGATTCCAGATCACCAAGATGCTTCTGGGGATGCTGACAGTCACATCTAGTGATTTATGTTATTGTATCTTGCTAGGTCATTGTACAGGCATGTTAAGTATTAGGGGTTTTCCCCGCTAGCATAGCCTTAGATCTTTTGTATTGTATTATGTGTACTCCGACAACTATTTCATGTAAAATTTTCAAAATTATGAATGAAATGGATGTGTTATTTTGTACTATATACCTCTCTTGTGTTGATTATCTCATCTATACATTATTATATTCTGTCATATAACCTCATGTTTTGTCTTTTGTGATCTAGACAAATCATGGCACCTACGACCAGAAGAGGACCAAATACCCCTGTTAACAACACCAACCCAAACAACATGACTCCAGAATCCATCCAAGCAATGATTGACCAAGCTCTTTTGCGAAACTCCACCAATGGAGATGGAAGCCACAGTTCGCACGGGGATAACCGAAGGAACGTGCAAACTGCGCGCCCTTGTTTTTACGCTGACTTCATGAAGTGTCAACCTTTGAACTTTAAGGGGACTGAAGGCGTGGTCGGTTTAACTTGGTGGATTGAAAAGATGGAGTCAGTTTTCAATATCAGTGGTTGTGCTATTGAGAATCAAGTAAAGTTTGCCACCTGCACTCTGTTAGGTGCTGCTTTGACTTGGTGGAATGGTCAGATAAGAACCTTAGGTCCAGAGGCATATGCCATGACTTGGGAAGTACTCAAGAAGAAGATGACGGACAAGTATTGTCCGCAGGGTGAAATCAAGAAACTGGAAATCGAGCCTGTGAAACCTAAAAAGTTAAGGAAACGACATTCCACGCATATACTGAACAGTGTTCCAATGAGTTTAACCCTGATATTACCAAGTTTGTTGCCAATGAACCTGAGAAAGGTTGACAAGTACCTCGTGGACTTCCTGACAACATTTATGGGAACGTCAAAGCTGCCAAACCCAAGACATTGGATGAGACTATTGAGTTGGCCAATGACCTGATGGACCGGAAACTCCTCACCTACGCGGAAAGGCAATCTGACAACAAAAGGAGGGCTGATGATTCATCCAGAAACAACCATGGTCACCAACAGCAACCCTTCAAAAGGCAGAATGTCGCCAAGGTCTACAACATGGGGACAGGCGAAAGGAAGCCTTATGGGGGATCCTTGCCCAAGTGCAACAAGTGCCATCTCCACCACAATGGCCCGTGCACCCAGAGGTGCCACAAGTGCAACAAGATAGGGCACTTTGCTCGCGATTGCAGAAATACTGGGAACACGAATGTTGCTAACACTCAGAAGGGCAATGGGGCAACTCCCAAAGGAAATGGTTGTTTTGAGTGTGGAGCATCAGGACACTTCAAGAGAGATTGTCCAAAACTGAAGAATAAAGATGGAGGAAATGGGAATGCACAAGGATGGGTTTATGCAGTTGTGAATGCAAAAAGAGGGGAAAATGCACCAGGAAACCCTGATCAAATGTGTCGTCACGGGTACGTTCCTCAAATAACCACTAGTGCATCTCTCTATGTCGACACTGGTGCCGATAGAAGTTTTATATCCACTGCATTTAGTTCCTTGATAAACATCGCCCCAACTTCATTAGAAAATTGTTATGATGTCGAGTTAGCTGATGGAAAATTAGTCGAGATAGACACAATTATACGAGGTTGCACCTTAAATTTCTTAGACCATCCGTTCAACATAGATCTAATGCCAGTAGAATTGGGTAGTTTCGATGTCATTATCGGTATGGACTGGTTAAGAAGATGTCACGCTGTGTTAGTGTGTGATGAGAAAACTCGTTCAAGTTCCCTACGGAATAAAACCGATGACTTTTGCGGAAATGAAAGTAGCAACGGGAGAGAATCCCGGTTGACAGTTATCTCATGTTCAAAAGCTCAAGAGTACATTGCAGATATCCGCCAAGAAAGAGGAGGACAAGTCAGAAGGAAAACAACTTAAAGACATACCAATCGTCCGAGATTTTCCTAAAGTTTTTCCCGAGGACTTGCCAGGTCTTCCTCCAGCTCGATACCGGTGGAATTTCAATCGACATATAGTTTCCAGGAGAACCGCACTCCGTAGCTCGAGCGGACCAGTATCGATTGGCCCCATCCAAATTAAGGATTGTCAAGAACAATGACAAGAGCTTCTGACAAGGGTTCATGAAGACCTAGTTCCTCACCTTGGGAGCCCACAGTTTGTTAATTTGTCAAAAATGAAGGACGGGTCATTCAGGATGTGCTCGACGTACCGCGAGTTAAACAACAGACATTAAAGAATCGTTATCCGCTCCCGAGGATCGACGATTTATGTGATCAACCTCAGGATCCAGTATTTATTTCGAAGATAGATCTGAGATCCGGATATCACCAGCTTCGAGGTTACGAGAACAAAGACATTCCAAAGACAGCATTCGAACTCGGTAAGGCCATTACGAGTTCCCAGGTTAGCCATTTTGGACTGACAAATGCACTGCGGTATTCATGGACCTCATGAACCGAGTATGCAAACCTTACTTGGATAAGTTCGAAATTGTCTTCATCGATGACATACTTATTTATTCAAAAGATGAAAGAGAGCATGAAGAACACCTTAAAGCAATTTTGGAATTGCTTAAGAAGGAAAAGTTATACGCAATATGTTTTCAAAAATGTGAATTTTGGATGCCGAAGGTACAATTTCTCGACTATGCATTGATAGTAAGGCATACATGTGAACCCGGCCCCAAGATAGAGTCTATCAATATTGGGCATCTCCCGCAAGACACCAACGGAGATGCCGCCAATTTCCTAGTTCTTGCTGTTACTCTATCGGAAGGCGTTCATTGAAGATTTTTCGAAGATTGGCTAGTCAATGACGAAATTACTCAGAAAGGATGCAAGTTCGATTGGGGAGAAAAAGGAAGAGAACGCTTTCCAGTTGATAAAGCAGAAGCTGTGGCATTGCCCACAATACTTCAAGCTTACACCCGAAAGGGAAGCGAAAACTTATGGTATACTGTGATGCAATCACACAAGTGCTTTAGGCCGCTGTGTTATGCAGAGAGAGAAGGGAATGCCTATTCATTCTCGACAGTTAAAAGTTCACAAGAAGAACTACACTACTACACTATTTAGAACTTGGATCGGTTGGTGTATTGCCTTAAAAAATACGAGACACTTACAAAAAATTCTATACGAACCAGATGGCACCGTAAACACAGACCTATAAAATGTCTACAACACATTCTCGATCAGAAAGAGCTTAACATGAGGCAACGCCGTTGGCTAGAATTGCTGAGTGACTACGATTGTGATATTCGTTATCATCCCGGGAAAGCCAAACGTAGTGGCCGATGCGCTGAGCCGTAAGGAACGGATTGAGCCATTGCGGGTTCGAACCTCATTATGACAATTGTTTAGGAGGCTCCCAAATGAATATTAGAAGCCTCAGATGAAAGCCCCGAAACCAGAAATCTCGTAAATGAAAGATGTAGGTACGGTATGACCGAAGGGATATACCACAAGGAAAGACTGGCACCACCCGCGTATCGATGGGACACTATGCTTACACAGGCAGGAGTTGGAATACCTTGCTATGGAGAACTTAAGATCCGTGCTTATGCAACAATCCAATAGTCAAAATATCTATACCATCCCTGTTCCGAAAAGATGTACCAAGATGTGAAGAATTATTTTGGTGGCGCAAACATGAAAGGCTTACACGCCACGGTACGTTAGCAAATGCCCTGACAGTGCAAGAGTTTAAGGCCGAACAACATAGGCCATCAGGATTGCTAGTACAACCAGAAATACACCCCTAAAAGAGTGGAAGTGGGATAATATACAATGGATTTTATCACCAAACTTCCTAGGTCGTCACAAGGTTTCGACACCATCTGGATAAATGTGGATCGACTTACAAAATCTTGCTCACATTTTTACCAATACGGGAGAATTACCGTTAGGATAAATTGGCGAGGTTGTACTTGAACAGGATAGTGGCAAGACACGGGTATACCGCCCTCAATGATCTGTGATCGTGATGAAGATTCACTTCAAATTTCTGGATGATCATTTTCAAAAAGCTTGGTACGGATATTAGCTATGAGCACTGCTTACCATCCAGAAAACTGACGGCCAGAGCAGAGGACCAATCAAACTCTTCGAGGACATGCTACGTGCTTGTGTATCGATTTGTGGCCAAAGTTTGGGTTAAGGCCCATTTTGCCATTAGCCGAGTTCTCAATACAACAACAGTTAGCCGACGCTAAGCAGTAATGGCCAGCGCCCGTATGAAGTGCACTGTAATGGTCAAAAATGGTCCGATCGCAGCATTATGGTTGGGCCGAGTTGGGGAAGCCCAACTGACTGTTTTCGGAATTAATCCAAGAAACAACAGAAAAGATCATCCACCTGAACACAGCAAAGGATGCCAAGCGGCGACAGGAGCGACTAAGAAGAGCTACGCTGATCGGAAACGAAAGCCGATGGAGTTCGAAGTCGGAGACAGAGTTATGCTCAAGGTCTCACCTTGGAAAGGAGTCGTACGGTTCGGTAAGCGGGGCAAGCTGAACCCGAGATACGTCGGACCTTTCAAAGTGTTAGCAAAAGTTGGGAAGGTTGCCTACAGGCTGGAACTTCCTCAAGAGTTGAGCAGAGTTCACCATACTTTCCATGTGTCTAATCTGAAGAAATGTTATGCCGATGAACCATTAGTCATGCCGTTAGAAGGAATTCATGTTGACAATAAGCTCCAGTTTGTGGAAGAGCCCGTTTAAATCATGAAACGGGAAATCAAACGATTGAAGCGAAGCCGGATACCATTGGTTAAGGATTGCTGGAACTCTGAAGATTCTTTCAAACAAAAATACCCACAACTCTTCACAAAACGGGCTTCGTCATTCACTACAAGGTCTTGAAGTTTGAGGACAAAGCTCTTTTAACGTGTGGAACTGATAACATTTCTCATTTTCATGTCATTAAACGACTCTATTAATTGATCAACTTATTTATTTTTGTCCGATACGCGTTTTAACTTTTAAATGGTTTACTTTTAAGATAAATCGCGTAAGACTAAAAAAAGAAACAATGAACGTAAACAACGTCATCAAATAAAATAATGTTTACCATCAACCAAGCAAGAAATAAAATTATTAAAGAGGAAAAATTATGGTACTTTAGGTATTTACAGATTTTTATCTTGGTCACGTAAAAGGTCTACGTTTCGCGATAAAATACATTTGGACACACCCCAGAAATACCTAGACTCAAACCAATACCCACTTTTTTCACCTTAACACAAAATTTGAACAATTTTGGTGTCAAATGTCAACTATGGCCGAATACATGCCTATGGGTGCATAGGAAATCACCTAAAATCTTGCTAATGATCTTAAAAGTACTAGTCAACTAGAGTTTAATTAATGTTAGGTGTTCCTAATGTCTCCTACAAGTTAATTAACCAAGGGATAATAACCATTTCTCTCCTTTTCCTCTTCGTTTGATGCCACGATAACAAGATCAAGTCACAGAACCCTTTACGATTTTCCTAGCAAAGTCAAAAAACTTAACATCTTTAGCTCATTAAAAACATGTTACTAAGGTGGTTTTAGCATAAAACCATGAGTAATAACTAGAACCCCGTCAAAACACCCTCAGGCACGGTTTGTGGTTTGAGTGTGGACTAGGTAAAGTTAACTAGACATCATGCCTATAAATACAACACTCCTGTTCTTGCCCTTCTTGACATACTCTTACAAGCTCACAAACACCACTTTCAAAGGTTAGACGACTTGCCTTTCTTTGTGTTCGAGCCTCAAACCCCAACGAATTAACCCACTTGATCTCATTCACAACCCACAACTTTAACTAGTTATCATACAAATATATAAAATGGACATACGAGCTAAGGGGGAAGGATGGTAAACCAAGCTTGAAGCTTAGGAACAATACACTTTAGTGGGTGTAACCGCTTTGTTGTCGTCTTTAAATCCACGACCAAGGAAAAGCAAAGGACCATTGTAAGTTCCTCCCATGCTACCTTAACAGACCGTAGTTAATTGTCTTTGATTTCTAGAACCCCATGTAGTGGTTAATAAAAAGTGGAAAAAAGTATACGAACCTATATACGTACACGTTATACGTGTGTGGTGCAAGAAACTAATAGGGTGCGTGTACCAAGTGATTTAAAACGACAAGGACTTAAAATGTTATATCCAAGATGAAAGCTTGGTCTCCAACGTGAACAACATACCCTATATACGAAAATATAAGAAAACGATACGTAAACTTTTAAAGAAAACATAGCAACTTGGCTGGGTGCGTGCATACAAGGTTAATGAACGATTGCATGTCACGGGTCACGATTAGAAAATGATAAACACGTTGTTTGGGTGCTAGACAATTTAATGAAACCATACAAGATACTAATAAACCTTTCAGACCCAAATGAACTCAACCAAAAAGGCTAAAACAAACCCCTAACGGCCTCTATGAGCCCAAAAGAGAGCTTATTAATAAGCCGCGGGCTTATGTAATAAGCCACTCGGGCTTAATCATAATTTGAAGTGCTCATTTTGCTTCATATAGGGCTCCCGTCTTATCTAGAGACTCATTCGAACCCTTAATGGGCCTTCTAGCCCATTAACGGGCCCATAATAAGCAAATAAGCTCGCAATAAGCTGGGACAGCTTATTGGTGAATCTTATGAGTACTCAAGGGGCTTATTGAACCTTAATGTGCTCAATAGACCCAATGGAACCCAAACACTAAACACTCTAAAACCCTTAACCAAGGCCCAAGCCGGACCCAATAAGAAGCTTATCGAGCTTATTAAATAAGCTGAAAATGAACAGATTTATTAGGGCCAAATTCAGATTAAAAATGATCTAGTAAAAGCTTAATAACTCTAAAGAGTAAATCGGGTTAGGCTATTGGGCTTACGGGCCCAATAAGCTCAGAATAAGCCGTAATAAGCTCCTCGAACTTATTTTAAGCTTATCGGACCCTCATAAGCTTATTATGGACTTTTGGACTTATTAAAACTAAAAATGGATCGTTAGAACCCATAAAACGGGCGCAACAATGGCCCCGTTAAGGAGCCAAAATAAGCTCGAAATGCTTATTCTCCAAGCATAAACAACTTTTTACTATCATAATTAGACTTACCAAGAATGAAATGCCACTCGTTGGATTTATTCGAGTTAATGGAATTTTCACAAGTAGAGGGACAAAAACTGTCAAATTCGAAACTTAAGGGATTAAATTGTCTTTTTTGTAATTTAATAACTCTAGGGACTATTTTTGAAACATTTTGAAACTTAAGGACTTAAGTGTAACTACTAGGATCTAAATTACAATTTTGTAAACTTGAAGGACCACTTATGTAATTAATGAAACTTGGGGGTTTAAAATGTAAATACAGTATACTAACCTAATGGGGCTGTTTTTAATTTATAAGAAACCTAGGGTTTATTTGTGACAAAAGTAAATCAATAAAACACTTGACAAGTCGGTCGAACATTAAGATATTCGGACATTGAACGGGTTTAAATAACAATTAATTAAAAAGTAAATTTATTAAATGAACAACTTCACGTTTCTCTCTCGAGAACCAACAGAATTATAAATAACAATAATCTTGTGCATCACCACACAAGGATAACGATTAAACATTTAAAATAAAAAAAATATATAAACTTAAAAATGTGAATTTTAGTTTATTACAATAGTCCTTAGCTTAAATGTGTAAACCGAAGACTTGACCGTACTTACTTAGGTACTTGACGGTGTGATCCACTGCTTACTTGGATATTTATTATCATTCAGAGAACTACCAGCTAAGGTGAGTTCATAGCCCCATGTTTTACAATTATTTAAATGATTTACATCCTTGGGGTGAGAACATGCTTTGTTTTACAAATTGGACGCAAGTGTACATTTTATACTATGATTACGTGTTTGCCTAAGTTACCATAACCCATTATGTCCATGATCATGAACTGTTAATTGCATAGATGTGATTGGGAATTACATTGTGTGGGTGGCGCGAATGTGTATGAGATAGATCTATTATGGGATTGCCCAATCCCCGTTCGGTGACTATCTATCACGTATTAACGAACAGCATTACCATGTCGAATCTGGGATGGGTGCTGGGTTGCAACAATCATTCAACGGAAACACCTGTTGGCAAATTATATTTTGCATCCATATTGTCGAGCTCGTGTCATGAGCTTAGGAAATCGTAATTACTTTTTATGATGTATGGCATTTGGTTTGCATAGATCATACAACTTGAAATCTTGCGGTCCTACATCGATTTATTAAACCTATGAATTCACCACCTTTATGTTGACGTTTTTAAGCATGTTTTTTTTCCAGGTCAATAAGGCACTGAGGTGCGAATGAATACATTGGGATTCAAATAATAGAAGAGTCACCACTTAAGATTTGGGGTCTTATTACACTTTTGGGGACAATTGTTTATAAACCGACGGAATCTTTTATATCGCATATTGTTGAACAATTTGAAGCCATGTGCATGCTGTAACAAACAATATTTTGTTAATCCAATGATCTTTTTTTTTAAACACGACACGTTATAGTATTCTTTTCACGAGATCTTGTGGCTATTGACCCAATAAATGTTAACCCCGTCGGATATTCAAACTTTTTCCGCTGCATACTCAGATTTTGAGGTGTTTACATTAAAAACTTACACAATTTTACCCCCATCTATATTGTAAGTTGTCACTTTAGTTTATAACTTTAATATAAATATATATATATAATAATATATATATATATATATATATATATATATATATATATAAAAGTTATATATTTTTCATTTCATTTCTTATAAACCACACACACATATATGCACTTGTCTCTCTCCCTCTCCTCATTTCCGGCCAGCCACCGCCGGCCACCACCCAACCGCCGCCGGAAAACTTTTTCGATGAGTTTTCCGGCGAACCACAAAAATGATACAAAAAGATAGATCAAGCTCCGATCTACCCGATCCACCATAGATCCACCATCTATATCATCATGTCTTTTTTTTTTTTCGGCATGTTTCCAGCGAGCTCCGGCCAACAGCCGGCACAGAAAACCACCATCTAACGCACCACCTCACCTTCATACACCACCCACCGACGCCAATCTTCATCAATGCAGCCATATCCACCCCGTACCACTGCTGCCATCACCATCGCTCAGCCACTCCCCCACCCATAGCTACCATCACCCCAGCCATAACACCGCCAAAGGTGCGTTGGGTTTCAGGTCACCACCGAGGCTGCGTTGGGTTTTATGATAACACCACAAGGGTGTATGTGAAATTCTGTGGCTAAACCCGAAAAGGGTGTTTGTCTTGGCAGCCACCACGGCCCACAAGGGTGTGTGGGGTGTCGGGTCAAACCACCAGCCAAGGTGTGTTTGGTTTATCAAGAAAGCACATTTTATCACAGATTAGGGTGCGTGTGGTTCGTTGTGAAGACACTCTGTACTTTTGGATGTTTGTATTTAGCCGGCTTAGGGTGCTTTTGGTTTTTAAATCTTTAGGGGTGCGTTTGGTTGGGCTCAACCCGAAGAGGGTGTTGGTTCTTGGTTGTTAACACCCGTTAGGGTGCGTTTGGTTAGTCTTAGCACTGCAAAGAGTGCGTTTGGTGGAGCGGAAACACCCAAGGGGCTTGTTTGGGGGAGCAGATTGACCCACTAGGGGTGTTTGGTTGAATAGAAAACTATAAGGTTGTGTTTGGGTATGTAGAAAATCTGTAAAATGGGCGTTTGGTTGTGTAGAAAAACCAATAATGGTGCGTTTGGGTTAGCAGCAGCTTAGGGGGTGTTTGGTTTGCTGAATAACACCCAAGGGGTGTGTTTGGTTTGGCAAAAACCAAACATGGTTGTTTTGTGGGACCAGCAGGGGCATTAGGTTTGCGGTCAGCAACACATCGGGGTGCTTTTGGTTTTTGGCAGCAGCACCGTAGGGTCGTTTGGTTTGAGGTAAACGCCAACACAAGGTGTTTTGGTTGTGGTTTTTGAAGCCCTCATAGTGAATGTTTCGTTCAACGGTTAAAAGTATGTTTGACTCTATTTTATTTCATTTAGTAAGATTAAATAACGTCTAGATAAATATTGAAACACGACTATATTTTTTGCAACCTAGATTGGTTGATTGAAAAGTGGGATAACTGCGTTGATGTTTGAAAAACGGAAAATGTGACATAAAAACGAAAAGGTCATGGCAAAATTTTTCTACAAATGTATATACTTATTATTTATAGATACAACCTTATCTTCTTGAAGGACGATAAAATGACTAAGTTTATAATTTAAAGAAATGTTTTTAAAAATTATAATTTTATAATAGCTCGACAACAAAATAAAATACAGAAATTATAAAAATGTTATTTTTATAAATCCCGACTAGAAAATAAAGTCATAACTGTTTTTAGGGGACTTAGAAACCACTGTTTTACTTAATTGGTAACTTTAAAATGTACGATTTCGTTTATGCAAGAAACTATTTATTTAGTAATATTGGTGATTTCCGAAATGTGTCAAACCATTTTAGTTTAATTTTACTTACACTTATATGTAAACTTCATTGAACGGTATATAATACTTCAAATTAATCTTTGATTATGGTCACTATTATATAATTGTCCTCTTTCATGGTAATGATATATGGAATATATACATACTTTTTGATTATATAATTCACCATAATGAATTAATATACATTTGAATTAGTTATACCGAACCAATCACCAAACCAAACTGCCACTCAGAACCTAAATCGTTTATCAATGGGCCGCGTTGATGTAATCATCCACCGGGAAACTAAATTCATTATCCTAAGCTAGTGAGATTTAACCGTTAAGATAAACGGAAACTTCATTCTCAGGTCAAAGCCGTATCATCTTCCTGTGTCAGCAGTTGGTGCATATAGAGTTCCTATCTGTCAATCCGTTCTTCGGAACATCAATGTGAGTGTTTATAGCCCCCATGTTTTACTTGTTTTACATATATTTTTGGGTGAGACAGCTTTGTTTTACAAATTCATTTACATGAACGATTATAACGTGTTTACAAATACATTTACAAGGTCGATTACCATATTGGACTTACATATTCATTTACATGGGGTCGATTACTTATGTTTTACATAAATGGAGTTTACATACACATTTACATATCGTCACGATGAGATACATCACTAGTTTTTCCTTCATGGGTATCTACACACTTGGATTTCATTCTAATATTATGGGATAGCTTAAGTTCAATGAACTGTCTAATACTCGAGGGTAAGGGCGCGATATGTTATAAGATAGATCTATTTTGGGATTTGCAGAATCCCTGTTCGGTGACTAGCTTATCCACACCGTGAACGAACGTTATAAACCATGTCGTAACATGATTTGGATTGGCGCCTGCGGGGCCATAATCACTTACAACAAGAATAGTTTATTACTGCCAGCTGGTTGTTCTTGGAGGGGATCAACCTACGATGGGTACATTCTTACAGTGCCTTGATAAAGTGGCATACAAACAAGTTAACGACACAGTTTCATGAACTTTAGTGAGTAATCATAATCACAAAATGGTGACCATTGTATGGATGCAATGGTCATGCATGCTACATACAATCTTGATTTTGAACATTATATTTCATTACATTTTGTGACTATTTAAGGATTGAAATAGGTCAGGCATGCATTACAAATCTTTGATCCAACATTTTAAATCATTTTATGATACTGAACGAGAGACAGTAGTCACTAAACGTTTTACATGGTACTGTGACGACACAGTAGACAGAATACCATTCATTGGAATTTAACATTTATATAATTTAACTAACTTATGAACTACCAACTTATGTTAACGTTTTAAAGCATGTTTTTTCTCAGGTGAACTAGATGCATTTGTTTACCTGATGTGCACTTGGAGTCTAAATTGACAAGATTTCATTCATGGATTTCTACTATTATATACAAATGATCAAATCTCGTTGTATTGCTTTCAAGCTTTTCATTGTGATGCAATTATGGGATAAATGTTATATCAATTTCAAAGAAATCAACGAGATTACATTTCAAACGACACAATTAGAGGTCGTTCTCTTGTATCTAGCGCTGTGTATTATGAAGTAACGCCCCCGGACACAATTTCCGCTCCGACACGTGTTTGGGGGTGTTACATGCCCAACATCTCTCTAAAGATCAATGGGTCATCCTCATATCCTAATTCTCATAAGCATCATTGCTTATGGTGTTAATAGTCAAGTGAATTTCATAATGAAATGCGTCTCATTCTTCAAGACACAATCCTTACAATATCATACTCATAAATTTATCCTCACGTTCTCGTAAAACCTCCTTTCTCGAATGTCTTTTTACTTCTATAAATGATTCCTCTCTTTTCTTAATAGTATTCTCACTTCTGGTAGTCATCTCACTTCTAATAAGTCTTATCTACTCTAACGTTTCCTCTCACGTATAAACGTTTCTTCTCATTTAATAGTCTTGTTACTATTAGAATTCCTCCTATATCCCTTGACAACTTAATTATTTCTTCCGAAACATTTTAAGTAATTTGCGAATGCAAATGTCACTCCTTCGCTAAACTTTACTTACTAAAAAGTGGGAAGAACATAAAGAATATATTCAACATCAAGTGTTTATTGATCCACCACATTGTTGATCTCTCATATTCTTCCACCATGAAAGTAACTACGCAACCACCTCTTTTCAACACATCCACTTTGTTCCTCAACATTGTCCAAACCCCCAACAAAACACCAAACAAACCTTTAAATTCCAAATCATCCACCTTGTGGTCCTCGATAGTATCAATATGCATAGTCAATTGTTAGTGCACTGATATATCAAACCTTTTTCTATCAACCGTCTCGTCAACACGTCTCCTTCTTTAGCATCACTCTCCTTTCCTAACTTTTTGACTCTATGGAATGTATTTTCATTCACATCCAAAAGCACATCGTCCCATCCTCAGTCTTATTTTTTCTTTTATATTCTTTTAATGTATATTATAAATAAATATATATATATATATATATATAATACTATTATATATATAAATATAAATATATATTGACATATTATTAATGTCAATTTTCGTGCGTAACATTTAAAGAGGTCATTTCTTATTAAAATTCTTGAAGTCCAATACATAAACAAATCCCATTCTCCGTTATTTAAAAGTCGGTCTAATCTATCTCCGTAAACATACGTCTCGATCTTTTTATATTACATCGTTTATGAGGCTGTTTTTTTTAAAATAATGTACTTGTGTCTAGTTTCTACTGTCCTCTTTTAAAAAGTGTCATACTTCAAATAATAAAACCTAGAAGTGCATGTCCTATTCCCCGACTAACATTTTTGCTATAATGTGATATGTGAGCACTTGTCTACTAACTTTGTTTGTAGCATAATAATATCTTGTTATTCCTTGGTTCCCCAAACAAAGGAGGCATAGCAAACTCGAGGGGGAGCACTTTACAAGTGTTTTTTGCTCTTTGAAAGTTATATCTTACTTTCTTGGAGCATCGATTGTAATGTTATTTGATCCATGGATTCCATTATAGTCAATATACAAGAATGTAATTATCATGAGGATGCAATATGAAGGGGGAGCTAGGGAGCCTATTAGTTTAATAGCATGGAATTAGTTTAACACTTGATGATAGAAGACTTCACTAGGATGATGCAAGCTCACCTTTATAGGAAGATAGAATTAGGGATTGTCAAAAACGATGAAGGGTTTATTCATACTCAAATACTTCACCTCCTCCACTTCAAAATCACCCTAAACCTTAAGGTCATCCTCTCAAAACTTCATCTTTATATATTTTGAAAGTACACTACTTCTTTTCAGTCTTCTTCATCATCTATCACGACATCCTATAAATTATCTAAAAAACACGAAGGAAAAAAAACTTAACAAAAATTACCTAACCGGATTTCTTCATGTTGACTTCCTCATTCCTCATTCCTCCAAACCAATTACTAGGGATCAACTACCTTTTACTTATTCCTTCAACCTATACACAACACTCAAAGTACCTACCTCTTGCTTGCTACTTCTTAACCTCTCATGACCTTTTCAAACTATCCAAGGAACTACAACAATCAACCTTCACCTTTATTCTCACATCTTCTCCTCAAACCTCAAACCTAGATACTCGAGTCACCTATCCTTTTCTCATTCCTCCAGGCATATATACCCCGGAGCACGTACCCTCATCTCACTGGTCTTCCTTCACAAACCTCCAACCGATATGCCTGCAAACCCAATAATCCATACACTAGACCCTTTTTTGCTTCGACAAAAGGTGGGAGAAGAGTGTGGTAAAACGATGTAACTTTAAACTCTATACAATGTGCTATAGTTTTACATAGTTTTGTCATCATCAGAAAAGGGGAGATTGGTTAGTGCAAATATTACGATATTAATCTATACTGACTCTTTATGTTTGTGGGATAACAAACATTGACCTGATAATACATTAACGTGAAGAGGCAAGTTACTCCGTAATCACAAATCATCACTTCATACATGAGTCAACAACACTCTATGTCTCAAAGTCTGCATCAACACCAGACATTTGTTTGCACCCTATGTAAAATCACAGTAAGGTATGTACAGAACAAGTTAAACTTGTAGGATGATCAAAAAAAATGTATTTTTTCTTAACCATTACATTTCTACTAAAAAGTATGTTTCACAAAATAAATAAACACAGAATACTTTTTAATAAAAAGAAAAGTTTTATTTAAACATAAAATTTGAATCTGGTTTTTCCCCTAAAAATGGGAGCTTCTAATCCCAGATACAACAACCTTCCCCACAAAAAGAGACAAAAAAAGGGAGAGCGGAGTCTAGGCGGCTTCCCCCTTATAGGCTGGCGGCCCCCCTTATATATAAGGGACCGCTGGGACCAATAATCATTCACGCAAATACCGTTTGCCAGACTGTCAGCTTTTCAGCTCCTATAAAAAGAAGGGTCATCTCCAACTTGATTTCATACCCATTTTGCACAACGAAATTCTCAACAGTATTTCTCTCTCTAGGATCTCACTAAATCCACTACAAAATCTTTTGACATTTAACTTGTTTATTCTTGTTTAAATGTGATCCAATCTTCTACTCTTTCCTTCTTCCCTCAAGTGCAAGAGAAGAACTTCGGTCATCTTCAAGATCTGAAGTTATGTAGTCTTAGTCCATTTGTAACATTTGTTACATATAGATCGAGTCAATGGCTTCCAATCTTTAGTAGTGTGTAGATCCAAATGATGTATATATTTGGATGGGTTGATTGTGGGTTGGTTAGTATTTTAGGCCTTAAAATACATTGGTGAAGTGGTAGATTGGTTCTAGCTAAGATTAGGACTCGACATTTAGCTTAGTGTCATAAAATAATGTAAGCGACGCGGTTTATGTGTTTAGGCCATAAAACATAAGGTTTGTTATGTTGGGCCATAAAACATAACGGGTTTGGTTGTACCCGAAGAAGGACTCGACATCTAGCTTAGTGTCGAAAAATAATGTAAGCATGAGTATAAGGTTTTCTCCGCCGAAAGGGAGCTTGTTGATTAGTGAAGTAACTCTCGAGTTGGATACTCGAGGAGTGGAGTAGGGCGAAGAGGAGCTTCGTGACCGAACCACTATAAATCACCGTGTCGGTTTGCATTTTCTTTTACCTTTCGCTTTACTTATTTCTTTACATTTACCGCTTTACTTTTATACTTGCATTGTGCTCATGATTGTGTGAATGGTTGTGTAGATCTTGTTAGTTAAGGTTGTGTAGCTCTTTGTGCTATATATTGTGAATGTGGTTATATTGTTAGAATATGCGTTAGCTATTGTAAACCTATTATCGCCACTTCTCATATTGCGTCAAACTTGATCGGGTAATTGATACAAAAGATCTAGTCCGAAAACCTCTTCTGGTGGCGGTCCCATAACTCAGGCGGCCCCCTGATATACTTGGCGGCCCCCATATATATATGGGACCGCCGGTAGAAGAGTGATGTAATCTTTGATCTTAAAGTTTTTAAATGGAAACGTATTCACCCCCCTCTACGGTTTCCACAATTGGTATCAGAGCCACGTCGCTCTAGTTTTCAAAACAAATGGTTTTTAAAATAGAGTACGATCCATGTATCAAATTACCCATGAAGGGGGACTAAATATGGAAAGTGTTTTGTTGTTTGATTCGTACTAGTTTTGTTATTAAATATACTTCGTATACTAGCTTGAAGGAAAATTTTCTCAAAAGAACTTGGAAGTGTCAACTTATGTTTGTCTAAGTCGTAAGAGTAGAAATGATGTCTAAAACACGAAATTTATGTGCTGGAACAACTTTTTAAAGTCCTATGTTCTACAGTTAAGTTACAAAATGATTTTGAACAAAAAACGTGTTTTGGGGTCACTGGTGGCGGTCCCATAAATGTTCGGGCGGCCCCCAAATATATCTGGGGGCCGTCACCTTTATGGGGGCCGCCTGTCTGTTTCGTCAGTTTTTGGCAAACTTCGAAAAATCATATAAAATCAACCGTAAGTCCGTAGAAGTCGTGCCACCCGCCATTTCGAAGATAATCGAGTCTAGTTTCATTTAAAAATACTTCCAAGTCTTTATTCTAAACTTAAGTGAGTCAGAAATGCAAAATACTATATAGTGGTCAAAACTATATGTTTCGGTTTGACGTAAAACTTGTAGTTTACCTTTTCTTTCAAGTCGAGCATTACTAGTCAACTTATCCTTGAAAACATTGATATTGATTAATTTTTAAAATGGGGAGGAAACTATTTTTGTTTTCAAATAAAATCAAGCTATGTATACATCGTTATATCTAATACACAAAACGACGACGAATATCCTTATGTGTATGCTAGATGATTATGTGTGTTTAACTTTTGCTTCAACTCTGTTAATAGATATTAATAAGTAATCATTACTATTTGTAATTGAGCTAATTATATATCTAAACACATTTTCCATGTATGCTATTTGTATGTTACTAGTTTGTGCATTGCATATAGGCATAGATCACTATATTTACAAGTGTTACATAAACATCTTGTAGATTATTTTGAGTGTAGTAACCCATTTAGAAACGAGAGTTAAATAGTTTGTCAAGTGTGTGGAAAAATAATGTCCTAAGATAATATGTTAAAATCCGTCACTAAAATATTTCCAACACATTAACTCTCTTCTAACAAGATGTCTAAATCTTTTCATCTTCTTGCTTTGTTTGACCTTGGGTTGGTTAAACAAAAGAAAATATCATATTGATATATTAGTATTTAAGTAAAAGAAATTGTATTTTTTTTAACTTTGCTTATGCTTGCATTGTTCTAACACACACACACATACATAATTATATTCTTTTTATAAACATATAGTATTTTACAAAATATGTGTTTTGTATTAAAATGATTAGAAAAATCATTCATACACTAATAAAACGTCAAAAACTATGCATACGATGCATAACAGCAAATAGTTTTTTGCACAAGCAAAATATATGACAATCTTGAAGTAAGAAATTAACTTGTCATTATTCATCAACCTCACAACAAAAAGTCTTGGATTAGTGGAACACATATGAAACTCTTTATTTGTCTTTCTTTTATAAAAGAATGTTCGTGAGGGTAAGTCAAGAAAGATTTCGAATATATATCAACTCATTCTTCAAACTTATGATTGACGTTTATTATGAATCTAATTGATAAGATTTTGAGTTTATGGACAAGAAATCGTATTTTTAGTTTGTCTAGCTGTATGATTATATCAAATATAACAAGAGATGTTATCTTGAAGCTACATACTCAATCACACTCGATTGATTGAAAATAACGGACATCCTTTCCAAGCGATAAGAATTGCATCGGATCATAAACTCACACTTGTGTTGATGATTGTTCTTTTTGGTCTACTTGTCCTAATAGTTTGTTCTAAATATTTGGAAAATATATGCAAAAATACATAAATGTAAGTGGTGAATTGACGAGCCTTGAATGTTATATCCCAAATATGCAAGTAATTTACCTTGCAATGCACTTGGTTAAATTCGTCATGGTCCGAAAGACAAACATGAGCAAATGCACTACATTATGTAACTTTGCTCAAACAAAATCAAAAGCACAACTCAAAACTCAAACTCTCTTCTCATTTAAACTTTCTCTTACTTTACCAAATAAGCATAATATTATTCTTATCTCCCAAATGAGAACTTTTTAACAATCTAAGGTTAGGACTAGGAATAATTAAACATGTTCCACGAACCATTATTGCACTTTCTTTAAATAAGTGATCGTAAGAAGATTTCGAATATGAAGATGATTATTATTCAAAACGTATAATCTTATCATTATTCAATATAATTACAAATTTGAAAATATGAACATGGTAATCGAAGATTAGGATGTATCTAGATCACGGAAATATCATCAATAGACCATAGATATTTTCAGTAATCTACATGTTTAACCATCCTCGGTTATTACATGAAATCACGAAGTCGATTGTAAGACAACAAGATTGGTCATTCTAATTTGCCAACTCACACTTGCATGAAGATTTTTCATTTAGTTCTATAATCGCGCGCACTCAATGTTGGTTTTAGATTATGGTCAAAATTATATATGCTAAAACGTAACACACTTTAAGTAGGATTGTCGACTTTAGAATTTCCATCGGGAAAACTCATAAGTACTCATACTTGATAAGCAAGGACTTGGATGTTCATTTCCGAAAACTCAAAACCAAGAACCCTTATAACTTATCTTAAGTTTCTACTTTATAACCTAAGATCAACACCATCTCCCAAATAATGGAAAAAAATAATTTTGCCAAAATTTTGGCACCTCCAGGATCGATGGATCCTTCGTCCTTAGATTTCATATTTGGTTTAGGTAATTCTACACTATGGCATTAGAATTATACAGTTCCTTTTGTCACAATCACTTAAAGTCCTAAATACATGTAACTAAAACGTTAGTTAATCATCACTTATTTCTATAAAGAAATTTTCACATAGATCTATTGACGGTAAATAACCTTAATTGGATTTCTTTCATAAAAGACATTCAAAGGTCGCATTCTTTAGTAACACTCTCATTTATAGTGTATTACAGTTTGTCACTCTTAAGTACATAATCTAGGTTCCTAGATTGACTCATTCTCTTTTAGACATACAACAACTTGCTTGCTCCTCTTATTTAACATTAGAATTCCACCACATATTGATTAGGAATTAGGACGAAAACCGAAATTAAATATGTTAGTTTGACGTCATGTTTAGGCCTTCTTTGAAAATGATAATACAAAATTTTATCTTGCTACACTTAATTAGGCAAATATAGGAATTAATTTTTGTCTAAACATGGGCAATAATGGACTACTAGAGAATCTATTGCACTAGAATACAATTTGCACCCGAACGGTTGAATTGTTCCATGAGTAACTGTTTGTGGTTTGTGGTATAACCCGTAAAAATGGTCGTGTTTAGCATGAATTTGAGCTCCATTAGGAGATCAGTCTCATAATTTTGATTAAATTAACTCTTCCTTAAATATTGCCTTATTGATTGTCTCATCGACTGACTTTGTATCTCGTCTTATTTAGGAGGTGCACACTTAAGCAAGTAAAAAATAGATTTCTTCTTATTCAATCTTGACAACATGCACCTACTTATGTGCTTTGATGCATCAGATGATAACCTTGCTCCCGATTGTTGCAAGTATATGACTTCATGACTTTTTTGATGCTTCAACGAATAATGTATTTCTAGTAAATGCATGTTATTATCAAGGCGTTTGTCTTTTTCTAGCAGTTTAGTTAAAATATCTTTTAGTTTATCAAATGACCACATGATCCTAAATGCTAAATGCTTAAATGTTTTACATGATGATTACATCTAATATTATCATGGTTATGTTTGCGTTCATCTTTATGACTTACATGTTAATTGGTTGCGCTACACTATGTTAGGTGATGTATGACAAATAAGGTGTTAGATGTTCATACAGTCTTACACTTTATCCTTTTTGATTATTGTGTTGATGGCAATGCTTTAGATAAAACTTGCTTGCTTATATCTTATGTCTTATACTATATTATATCATTTGCTCACACTAGAATATCTTTCTTCGAGTTTGGGGCACTAATTTCTAAATTTTTTAAAAAGTCATTTAAAATGGTCCTTAAATCTTCTCTCAGAGTTTTCACTCACTCACTCCTTTGATCATCGTCTCGCTTTCTTCCAAATATTCCTTTTTTAGTCAATATAATGCTTAGATATAAATCTGACGGCTCCTCCAAGTAGGTTTGACAACTTAAATATTTCGTCTGAAATATTCAAGTAATTTTAACCTGCGCAAACTTTAAAGGTCATATCCGAAATATACCCCTAATTTCATGGTCTTTTAATACATACATAAGTTATAACGCTTTCCTTTTCTCTCGACGAAATCATTCTTTCCTCTTCGACGAAAACACCTTCGATCTCTTCGACGAAACATTCTTTCTCTTCGACGAGGTAACTTCTTTCTTTCGACGAAAAACACTCTTTGTCTTCAGATTACTCCTCTTTCTTCTCTCTCAAACACGGCATCATCAACCCATAGAGAGGCACTAATCCTTTCCTAGGGCTATTTTTCGAATACATCCTTTAAGATACCCCTTATACTCGTCGTTGTGATTGTTCTAATAAACATTCACAATACTTGAGAAGACACCCATTACGTTTTGAATTTTGTTCAAGATTGTCCCTCTTCTTCGTTTTTTTTCGTCTTTATTATTAATTAATATTATTATTTTTTATTACTATTATTATTTTTCGCGTACGAAACTCACCGGAAAATACGTCACCATTTCCTTCGGGACAATGGAATGAAGATGTAGGCGGCGTAATCCGAAGGGATATACCCAAGGAGAGATTGGAACCGCGTGCCGATGGAACACTATGTTTACACAGCAGGAGTTGGATACCTTGCTATGGAGACTTAAGATCCGTGATTATGCACGAGTCCCACAAGTCGAAATATTCTATCCATCCCGGTTCCGAAAAGATGTACCAAGATGTGAAGAAATTATATTGGTGGCCAAACATGAAGGCTGACATCGCCACGTATGTTAGCAAATGCCTGACATGTGCAAGGGTCAAGGCCAAACATCAAAGACCATCGGGATTGCTAGTACAATCGGAAATACCCGAGTAGAAGTGGGATAATATCACGATGGATTTTATCACCAAACTTCCTAGGTCGTCACAAGGTTTCGACACCATCTGGGTGATTGTGGATCGACTTACAAAATCTGCTCACTTCTTGCCAATAAGGGAGAATGATCCATTGGACAAATTGGCAAGGTTGTACCTGAACAGGATAGTGGCAAGACACGGGATACCTGCCTCAATTATCTGTGATCGTGACGGAAGATTCACTTCAAATTTTTGGAGATCATTTCAGAAAGCTTTGGGTACAGATATTAGCATGAGCACTGCGTATCATCCGGAAACTGACGGCCAGAGCGAGAGAACCATTCAAACTCTCGAGGACATGCTACGTGCTTGCGTGATCGATTTTGGCAAAGGTTGGGTTAAGCATTTGCCGTTGGCCGAGTTTTCATACAACAACAGTTATCACGCTAGCATAAAGGCCGCCCCTTATGAGGCACTGTATGGTCGAAAATGTCGATCACCAGTGTGCTGGGCCGAGGTTGGGGAAGCCCAACTGACTGGCCCGGAATTAATCCAAGAAACAACGGAAAAGATCGTCCTGATCAAGCAAAGGATGCAAGCTGCACAGGATCGACAAAAGAGCTACGCTGATCGGAAACAAAAGCCGATGTAATTCGAGATTGGGGACAGAGTTATGCTCAAGGTCTCACCTTGGAAAAGGGTCATACGGTTCGGTAAGCGGGGCAAACTGAACTCAAGATATGTTGAACCTTTCAAAGTGTTAGCAAAAGTCGGGAAGGTTGCCTACAGGCTGGAACTTCCTCAAGAGCTGAGCAGAGTTCACCATACCTTCCATGTGTCTAATCTGAAGAAATGTTACACTGACGAACCATTAGTCATGCCAATTGTTAAGGTTCGCTGGAACTCTAGGCGGGGCCCTGAGTTCACCTAGGAACGTAAAGAATCGTTCAAACAAAAATACCCACAACTCTTCACAAACCGGGCTTCGTCATCCACTACAAGGTCTTAAGCTTTGAGGACAATGCTCTTTTAACGGGTGGAGACTGTAACATTTCTCATTTTCGTGTCATTGTACGACTCTATTAATGATCACTATTTATTTTAATCCGATACGCGTTTACTTTTAATATTTACTTTTAAGATACATCGCGTAGACTAAAAATAATCGATGAATGTAAACGGTCATCAAATAAATTAAGGTTTACATCAGCCAAGTAAGAAATAATTATTAAGAAAATAATTATGTTCTTTGCGTACTTTATATTTTTATTGGTCACGTAAAAGGGTTACGTTTCGTAATAAAATACATTTGGACGCACCCCGGAAATACCTAGAATTACCTAGACTCGAAACAATACCTATTATTAATGCCTAAACACAAAACTTGACCAAATCTTGTGTTAATAACACAAAATAGCCGAATGTGGGTACAAAAAGCCCACATAAATCTTCCTTGGTGTACTAGCTAAAATCAAATCTTCTAAATAAATCCTAAAGTACTAGTACATCCTCAAACTAATTAAGGATAGTACTTAATGTCTCCTACTAGCCAAATGTACATTGGTTAATAACCAATTGTCCCTTTTGAGTCCTCTAGGCCACGGTTAACAAGGAAGAAACACACAAAATCCTTAAGATTTCCTAATCTAACTAAATCTTGTACAACACTTGGCTAATTAAAGCTTGTACTTAGGTGGTTTAGCAAGAAACAATGTGTGACTAACTAGAAACCACTAAACCACAAGGTTAGGACACGGTTTGGCCTTGGTTATGTAACTAGGAGAGTAACTAGCAAATCTTGCCTATAAATACACACTCATATCTCACCATTTGACACTCTTGAAAACTCACACACTTCTTAAAACTCTCTCAAGCGACTAAACAAATATTGTTTCCTTGTTCGGGTTATTAAACGCAAGCAAACACGCCTCACTTTGTTTCATTCGAACCAATATACACTAGAGTCATCATACAAGTCTATAGAAGGAAAACACGAGCAAAAGGGGTACAGGTTTATAAGCTTTGGAAACCATATTCATACACGTTTGGGTGTATAAGAGTCGGGTTGCTTCATCATCCATAAACCAAGTCACAAGGACACTTTGTAAGTCTCTCACGACACTTTGCAAATTCATGGTTAAATTGTCGCTTGATTTCTAGACTTGTGTCGCGACCCATATAGGGTTCACGCACCTATATATGTATATGTTATACTCGTGTGGTGCAAAGACCTAATTAAAACGCATTTACCAAGATGGATTATGTCAATCTAGGGCTTAAGTGCCCTATTTATATGAAAAACTTAGACTTAGACGTAAACAATATACATTATACACAAAATGGTAAGCATAATACTACTAGAACTGTTTACACTACCAGCAGGAACTGTTTACACTACCAGCAGGAACTGTTTACACTACCAGCAGGAACTGTTTACTCTACCAGTAGGAACTACATACCTACTAGTAGTAACTCTCTATTACAAAAATTCCTAACAGTTTTGACTTAAAATATACGTAAGCATGAAACATGCATGGTTCGACCCATACATGGTTCACGCACTCACATTTAACGTACAATATAGACTTATGTGGTGCTATTGTCATTAAAATACGGATGTCTAACAAGTTAAAGCTTAGGCCTCACGTTCCTTTATAAACCAACCGAACCCTTAATAGGCCTTCAAACCCAGTAACGGGCCCAACGTAAACGAATAAGCTCACAATAAGCTTGGACAGCTTATTGGTGGTCTTATGAGTACTCAATGAGCTTATTAAACCTTAATGTAATTAATGGACTCAAAAGGAAATAGCCTAAAAGCCTAGGAGGACTATCAGGTCTTGTTTAGGCCCAATAGGCCCAACAGTAGGCTTAGTAGCTTATCAAATAAGCTGAATAAGCAAACTGACCTTCTATGTGCTTAACAGACTAAAACAAGGTTATTAGACCTTAATGGGCCGAACCAAATAGATTTAAAACCCTTCGGGCCATTAATGGGCCCGAAAGCCCATTAACAAGTACTTATTGGTTTATTCCAATAAATTGAAAACAAGACATATTAAACTGAGTTAAAACGTATCAGAAATAAGCTAAAGCGCCAAGGGAAACCTAAAATAGGGTATCGGGTTTAAGCTATTGGGCCTACGGGCCCAATAGGCTCAAAATAAGCCATAATAAGGTCCCCGAGTTTATTATGAGCTTAAGAGACTAAATTGAGCTTATTAAAGGCTTTTAACTTCGTTAAACCGTAAACGGACTAAAAGTGTGAACTTTGGAACTTAAGGGGTTGAAACTGTTAACTCACTGTTTTGAGATTCGGAAAACTATAAGGACTATTGAAACATATACGGACCAAACATGTAACTTTGTAAAGTCGGAGGACTAAAAGTGCACAAACGTAAACTTAAGGGTCTAAAGTGTAAATACTCCATTTTCATAAACTAGAGGGGCCGTTTTGTAATTATAGAAAAACCTAAGGGTATTTTATAAACAAAAACGATTTCATAAACACTTAACGAATTGGACGCACTATCTTCGGATATTATTCACGTTAACCTACGATTTAATGACAAAATAACTACCAGGAGTAACTAATATGCTACCAGTAGTAATGACTATAACTACCAGGAGTAACGATGAATACATTATTTCTAACACCTATGCACCATCACACAAGTGATAGCGGTACACATAAACTAGCAAATTTATTGTAGTTTATACCTTGAGTCTTTAGCCTAAATTTGTAGACTAAGACTGGCCGTATTTACTTAGGTATCTGACGGTGTGATTTCATACTTGGATATCTATTATCATTCAGAGGACTATTTACTGAGGTGAGTTCATAGCCCCATGTTTTAATTTTATTTAAATGATTTACATCTTTGGGGTGAGAACATGCTTTGTTTTACCAATTAGACGCAAGTGTACATTTTATACAACGATCACGTGTTTGCCTAAGTAGCGATAACCCATTGAACCCTTTATCATGAACTGTTAGTTGAATAGTTGTAGTTGGGAACTGCATTGTGTGAGCGCGAATGTTATTGATAGATCTATTCGGGATTGACAATCCCCGTTCGGGTGACTAGCTATCACTGGGAACGAACGCTATAACATGTCGAATTTGGGATGTTTCGGGTTAGAACATCATTCAGGGGCAAGTACTGGCAATTTATTTGCATTCATACATGTCAAGCTTCGGTGTCATGAGCTTAGGAAACGAAATCACTTTTTATGATGAATGCATGTGTTGCTAAATCATACACTTGGAAATCTTGCGGTCCTACCATTGATTTACATAAACCTATGAATTCACCAACTTTATGTTGATGTTATAAGCATGTTTTTCAGGTCAATAAGGCACGAGGTGCGATGATACATTGGAAGTCAATAATTGAAGAGTCAACACTTAAGATTTGGGGTCTTATTACTATTGGGGAAAATTGTTATAAACCGAAATCTTTATTTATATTGTTGAACAATTTGAAGCCATGGGCTTATGTAACAAACAAGTATTTTGTTAATCCAATGTATCTTTTTCAAACGACACGTTTAGTAGTCGTTCTCAGATCTTGTGCTATTGATCCAAAAAAAAATGTAACGCCCTCAGATATTCAAACATTCCGCTGCGTGCTCAGATTTGAGGGTGTTACAGATACGGCGTATTGGGGATTTCTTAGAGTAGGGATCACGTTTGATATCTTCCATAATATTATATTGATTCCATATCTTGAATACGGCGTATTGAGTCCTTTGGATACGGCGTATTAATCTTTAATCTCTTGTGGTCTTTGGTGAGTGCAGGCACGGATACGCCGTATCTTCTTGATGGATACGGCGTATCTTCTTGATGGATATGGCATATTGATCTTTAGAATAGTAATCTTCAAAATATCTTCATTTAAGCTCTAGAATTCGCGCTTTTTGCTATGTTTCACCAATTACTCCATAATTACTGCAATTCTCAAATATAAATGATTAAGTAACAATTCTTTGCAATAACTATACAAAATGGGTTAATATTGTGGGATAAATGATGTTATAAAATAGACGTTATTTGATGTCATCAGTACGGTATGGAAAATGTGTACTTTCGACATTCTATACTCAAATACCATGTACATGGGATACATTTTTATTGTTAAATATTAAATATTATTAAATACCTTTATTAAAGAGCGGTTGCTTGGGAGTACGATGTAGGAAATGTGTATTTTGGGCAGACCACAAATTTATGTGATGGTAGTGGTTGGATAGCCATTTATGGCTTTTTGCGATGTGGCTAGGCAGGCTTAACAAGCTAATTATGATTTATGGATCAGGTTTGCATATACTTTTGGCTTATCTTTCTTTGATGCCACCATTACTTTTGTTGCCACTGTCCACGGCGTGCGAAGATAGTGACGGGTGCGTAACGATGTTGATAAGCTCATAGGATGCAAAATATCTTAATAAGGCTACCTCATTTATCATAAAATACTCTAGGTAGTTATTCGAGATTGCTAGAACATAGTTTGCTTATGCTCGTATCTTGG
Organism: Tanacetum coccineum; assembly: GCA_026074375.1. Taxonomy (NCBI): domain Eukaryota; kingdom Viridiplantae; phylum Streptophyta; class Magnoliopsida; order Asterales; family Asteraceae; genus Tanacetum; species Tanacetum coccineum. The sequence goes on from BQNB010037578.1 coordinate 37,091, forward strand.
AAAGGCAGCCATACCCTGAATGTAGTTGCAGCCATGACAAGTGTTTAAGTGTTTGCTATAATATTTATTGTTTATGTCATTTTGTTTAGGATACAGATTAATGGTGCGTTCTATGCCCAAAAACTCTACTTATGAGATGAGGTTGATGGTGGTATTGATTATAAGAGGCTGTGGTGACTCTAAGTGGGTTCGATAAAGATGAGATTGTCCGCACCTTGGCGTGGTGACCTATTGCGGTTGCAGCCATGGCGGGATTATCCTCTTTATTCGTTTCTTTACCTGTCTGAGCCTGATATAGAATTACATGGTGCTTATAATGCGCTTTGATGATGCTTGGCATGCGCTTTGTTGATACTTAGCTTAAGTGGTATGTGTCATACCAAGACATGTATACCCCCGTCATGGTTTCTTTTTTAAATTGTTGAGATTGTTGTTGCTATTGCTTAAGATTAAGATTTAAGATTGGGCCAATGATGAGGATGAGGACGAGGAGGATGAGGAGGACGAGGAGGAGGAGGAGCACTTAGCTCCGGCTGACTCTACTACCGTCATACCTGCTGATGAGCCTGTTTTCCCACCTGAGGGAACAGAGCCTGTTATACCACCACCCTCCACTGACATTACTATTGGGGCTAGGATTACCGTCCGACCCCAGACTTCCATATCCCTTCCACCAGAGGCAGAGGTTGAGAGACTTCTGACCATGACTACTCCATCACCATCACCACCTATCTCACTATCACCACCCTCTGCAGGGGAGCGCCTTGCTAGGTGCACGGCCCCACCTGCACATTCACCACCTTTACCACCATCATCTGGGTGTCTAACCCAAATCCAGACACTCAGGATAGCATCCACCCAGGCTCTCATTGATGCAGTTACTGCCGCATTACCACCACCTCCACTACCACCACTACCACCATCTCTATACATACCACCACCTGTTGACCGTAGGGATGATATCCCCGAGTCTGAGCAACCTCCCCGCAAGAGGTTGCATTTATCCACTCTAGGCTCCAGATATGAGATCGGAGAAAGTTCTACTGCTAGACCTACCAGAGGTCGAGGGATAGATTATGGATTTGTTAGCACGGTAGATGCTGAAGAGAGGCGACAGGGGATTAGAGATGTTGGGTACGGGATTAGGGATACTTGGGTAGATCCGGCAGAGGCAGTTCCAGAGATAGCACCTATGACCGTGGGAGAGGTCAACACTAGGGTCATAGAGCTTGCTGAGCTCCATGAGCGTGATACACAGGACTTGTATGCTTTACTAGAGGATGCCCAGGATAGTAGGTCTCGTATATCACAGCGAGTCGATAGAGACTCGCAGCGGGTCGATTTACTTATGGGGGATAGGATGACTCTCCAGGAGACAGTATGGATGGTGGAGGAGGAGGCCTATGCTTCCCGAGAGGCTTGGGCCCACTCGATAGGATTGAGTCAGGCGACTCATCAGGAGCTTCAGACCCATCGTGATCATGTGTATGCACATGAGACCTATCTCCAGGCACACCAGACACAGCTACAGCTGCAGAGTACTCTCATTCAGACACAGCATCAGGTACACGAGACTCGCTTTCAGATGCAGCAGGCTGAGTTAGCAGCGCTTCGAGAGACTGATCGTAGGCGCCAGGACCAGATGGTAGAGACTCTCCGAGTCATCAGAGATATGAGGCGAGAGATGAGCGACATGCAGACTGAGTTGTTAGCACTGCGAGAGCCGCAGAGGAGAGCTAGGCAGCCAGGACCAGAGGCTAGGATTCCAGATCACCGGGATGCTTCTGGGGACGCCGACAGTCACATCTAGTGATTTATGTTATTGTATCTTGCTAGGTCATTGTACAGGCATGTTAAGTATTAGGGGTTTTCCCCGCTAGCATAGCCTTAGATATTTTGTATTGTACTATGTGTACTCCGACGACTATTTCATGTAAAATTTTCAAAGTTATGAATGAAATGGATGTGTTACTTTGTACTATATACCTCTCTTGTGTTGATTATCTCATCTATATATTATTATATTCTGTCATATAACCTCATGTTTTGTCTTTTGTGATCTAGACAAATCATGGCACCTACAACCAGAAGAGGACCAAATACCCCTGTTAACAACACCAACCCAAACAACATGACTCCAGAATCCATCCAAGCAATGATCGACCAAGCTCTTTTGCGAAACTCCACCAATGGAGATGTAAGCCACAGTTCGCACGGGGATAACCGAAGGAACGTGCAAACTGCGCGCCCTTATTTTTACACTGACTTCATGAAGTGTCAACCTTTGAACTTCAAGGGGACTGAAGGCGTGGTCGGTCTAACCCGGTGGATTGAAAAGATGGAGTCAGTTTTCAATATCAGTGGTTGTGCCATTAAGAATCAAGTAAAGTTTGCCACCTGCACCCTGTTAGGTGCTGTTTTGACTCGGTGGAATGGTTAGATAAGAACCTTAGGTCCAAAGGCATATGCAATGACTTGGGAAGTACTCAAGAAAAAGATGACGGACAAGTATTGTCCGCAGGGTGAAATAAAGAAATTAGAAATCAAGCTGTGGAACCTAAAGGTCAAGGGAAACGATGTTCTAGCATACACTAAACGTTTCCAAGAGTTAACCCTAATATGTACCAAGTTTGTTGCCAATGAAACCGAGAAGGTTGATAAGTACATATGTGGGCTTCCTGCAACATCTATGGGAACGTCAAGTCTACTAGACCCAAGACGTTGGATGAGACTATTGAGTTGGCCAATGACTTGATGGATCAGAAACTCCGCACCTACGCGGAAAGGCAATCTGACAACAAGAGGAAGGCTGATGATTCATCCAGAAACAACCATGGTCACCAACAGCAACCCTTCAAGAGGCAGAATGTCGCCAAGGTCTACAATATGGGGACAGGCGAAAGGAAGCCTTATGGGGGATCTTTGCCCAAGTGCACCAAGTGCCATCTCCACCACAATGGCCCGTGCACCCAGAGGTGCCACAAGTGCAACAAAATAGGGCACTTTGCTCGCGATTGCAGGAATACTGGTAACACAAATGTTGCTAACACTCAGAAGGGCAATGGGGCAACTCCCAAAGGAAATGGTTGTTTTGAGTGTGGAGCACCAGGACACTTCAAGAGAGATTGTCCAAAGCTGAAGAATAAAGATGGAGGAAATGGGAATGCACAAGGCTGGGTTTATGCAGTTGGGAATGCAGAAAAGAGGGGAAATGCACCGGGAAACCCTGATGCCAATGTCGTCACGGGTACGTTCCTCTTAAATAACCACTATGCATCTATCTTATTCGACACTGGTGCCGATAGAAGTTTTATATCCACTGCATTTAGTTCCTTGATAAACATCGCCCCAACTTCATTAGAAAATTGTTATGATGTCGAATTAGCTGATGGGAAATTAGTCGGGATAGACACTATTATACGAGGTTGCACCTTAAATTTCTTAGACCATCCGTTCAACATAGATCTAATGCCCGTAGAACTGGGTAGTTTCGATGTCATTATCGGTATGGACTGGTTAAGAAGATGTCACGCCGTGATCGTGTGCGATGAGAAACTTGTTCAAATTCCCTACGGGAATGAAACTTTGACTTTTTGTGGCAATGAAAGTAGCAACGGGAGAGAATCCCGGTTGATAGTTATTTCATGTTCAAAGGCTCAAGAGTACATGGCCAAAGGATGCCAGGTCTTTTTAGCACATATATCCGCCAAGAAAGCGAAGGACGAGTCGGAAAGAAAACAGATAAAGGACGTACCAATCGTCCGAGATTTTCCTAAAGTATTTCTCGAGGACTTGCCAGGTCTTCCTCTAGCTCGACCAGTGGAATTCCAAATCGACTTAATTCCAGGAGCCGCACCTGTAGCTCGAGCACCGTATCGATTGGCTCCATCCGAAATGAAGGAATTATCAAAACAATTACAAGAACTTTCTGATAAGGGATTCATAAGGCCTAGTCCCTCACCTTGGGGAGCCCCAGTCTTATTTGTGAAAAAGAAGGATGGGTCGTTCAGTATGTGCATCGGCTACCATGAGTTAAATAAACTGACAGTAAAGAATCGTTATCCACTTCCGAGGATCGACGATTTATTTGATCAACTTCAGGGATCTAGTATTTATTCAAAGATAGATCTGAGATTAGGATATCACCAGCTTAGAGTACGAGAGCAAGACATTCCAAAGATGGCATTTCGAACTCGGTATAGCCATTATGAGTTCTAGGTTATGCCATTCGGACTGACAAACGCACCTGCGGTATTCATGGACCTCATGAACCGAGTGTGCAAAATCGTACTAACAAACGCACCTGCGGATTCATGGACCACAATAAACCGAGTGTTAAAACCTTACATGGACAAGTTCGTAATTATTCTATCATCGATGACAACTTATTTATTCAAAAGACTAAAGGGAACATGAAGAACACCTTATAGCAGTTTTGGAAATTGCTTAAGAAGGAGAAGTTGTCCAAAGTTTTCAAAATGTGAATTTTGGATTCCAAAAGTACAATTTCTCGGACATGTCATTGATAGTAGAGGCATACATGTGGACTCGGCCAAGATAGAGTCTATCAAGGATTGGGCATCTCTAAAGACACCAACAGAGATCCGCCAATTTCTAGGTCTTGCGGGTTGACCTATCGAAGTTCATAGAAGGATTTTCGAAGATTGCTAAGTCAATTACGAAACCAAACTCAAAAGGGAACTTCAATTTTGATTAGAAGGGAGAAAAGGAAGAGAACCTTTCCAGTTATAAAGCATGAAGTCTCTACTGTGCGTGCCGCCAATTCTGCTTTCCCTGAAGGGATCGAAGACTTTAGTTGTGTATAACTGTGATGCAGTCACACAAGGGCTTTAGGTGCGGTGTAATGCAAATATAGAAAGTGTGAATGTGCCTACGCCTCTCGACAGTTAAAAGTCACGAGAATAACTACACCATCTCACGATTTGGAACTTGGATCGGTTTTGTTACCAAAGATAAGGAGAACTATCTATACTGAACCATATGCACCGTATTCACCGAACCATAAAAGCCTACAACACATTCACGATCAGAAGGAGGCATAACAATAGGCCACGCCGTTGGCTAGAATTACTGAGTTACTACGAATGTTATATTCGTTATATCATCCAGGAAAAGCAAACGAAGAGGCCGATGCTCTGAGCCGTAAAGAACAGATTGAGCCATTCGGGTGTGAGCCTTAGTTATGACAAATGGTATTGGAACCTTCCCAAACGAATATTAGAATCTCAGATTCGAAGACCTAGAACCAGCGACTATCGTAAATAAGACGTATGAGGTATGATCCGATAGGATAATACCCAAGGGAAAGACTGGAACCGCGTACCGATGGAACTCTATGCTTACACGACAGATATGGATACCTTGTTATGGGAGACTTAAGAACCGTGATTATACACGAATCCCAACAAGTCGAAATTTCTATCAACCCGGTTACTGTAAAAGAAGTACCAAGATGTTAAGAAATTAATTTTGGAGGCCAAACATGAATAGCTAACATCGCCACGTACGTTTAGCAAATGCCGACATGTGCAAGAGTTTAAGGCCGAACATCAAAGGCCACACAGGATTGCAGTACAACCAGAAATACCCAGTGGAAGTGGGATAATATAACAATGGATTTTATCACCAAACTTCCTAGGTCGTCACAAGGTTTCGACACCATCTGGGTGATTGTGGATCGACTTACAAAATCTGCTCACTTTCTACCAATACGGGAGAATGATCCGTTGGATAAGCTGGCAAGATTGTACTTGAACAGGATAGTGGCAAGACACGGGATACCTGCCTCAATTATCTGTGATCGTGATGGGAGATTCACTTCAAATTTTTGGAGATCATTTCAAAAAGCTTTGGGTACGGATATTAGCATGAGCACTGCGTATCATCCAGAAACTGACGGCCAGAGCGAGAGGACCATCCAAACTCTCGAGGACATGCTACGTGCTTGCGTGATTGATTTTGGCAAGGGCTGGGTTAAGCATTTGCCATTGGCCGAGTTTTCATATAACAACAGTTATCACGCTAGCATAAAGGCCGCCCCTTATGAGGCACTGTATGGTCGAAAGTGCCGATCACCAGTATGCTGGGCCGAGGTTGGGGAAGCCCAACTGACTGGTCCAGAATTAATCCAAGAAACAACAGAAAAGATCGTCCTGATCAAGCAAAGGATGCAAGCGGCACAGGATCGACAAAAGAGCTACGCCGATCGGAAGCGAAAGCCGATGGAGTTCGAAGTTGGAACAGATATGCTCAAAGTCACACCTTGGAAAGGAGTCGTACTGTTCGGTAAGCGGGCAGCTGAACTCCAAGATACGTCTTGATCCTTCAAAGTGCTAAGCAAAAGTTGAGAAGGTTGCCTACAGGCTGGAACTTCCCTAAGAGTTGAGCAGAGTTCACCACACTTTCCATGTATCAAACCAAAGAATGTTATGAGCCGAATGAACCGTTAAGTCATGCCTTAGAAGAATCATGTCTAACGATAAGGCTCCATTTTTGTTGGAAGAGCCCGTTGAAATCATGAACTGAGCGATCAAACTGATTGAAGCGGAGCCGGATCCCACTGGTTAAGGATCGCTGGAACTCAGTGCGGGGCCCAGCGTTCACCTGTGGAACGTGAAGATACGTTCAAACAAAATACCCACAACTCTCACAAACCTGCTTCGTCATCAACACAAGGGTCTAAAGCTTTGAGGACAAAGCTCTTTTAACGAGAGAATGAACATTTCTCATTTTCGTGTCATTGTACGACTATATTAATGATCACTAATTATTTTAGTCCGATACGCGTTTAATTTAATGTTTACTTTATTAAGCTAAACCGAGTAACTAGAAATAAATTCAATGAAGTGTAAACGAGACACCAAATGAAATTAAGATTACATCAACCAAGTAAGAATAATTATTTTGAGAATCATTATGTACTTTGGTAATTTATTTTTATTGGTCACATAAAAGGGTTATGTTTCGCAATAAAATACATTTGGAACGTACCCCAGAAATACTAGACTACCGAGACTCAAACCATACCCACCTTGAAAACCTAATTCGAAATTTAAATCAAGTCTTGTACTTATATCCCCTAAAGTCCGAATATAGCAAGTTAAATCCACTACAAATCGTCCCATGTGATAATATAAACTACAAATCTCTATTTGTGATCTTTAAGTACATGTACATATGCTAGGTAATTAATTATTGTCCTAATGGTCCCCTAATGATGCTTGACACATTAGGTAATAACCCATTTGTTTGCTTGGCTCTCCTTATGTCGCGAACTAACAAGAAAGGTCACAAACCTATAAGATTTTCCTAAGCTAATCAACATTTACCTTCAACTTACCTAATAATACGTGTACTAATGGTGGTTTAGCAAAAAACCATGTGAGATTAACTAAAACCTTTGAAAACCGCCCCTAGGGCACGATTCGTTTGGAGAATGGACTAGAAAAGCTAACTAGGACTTCTTGCCTATAAATATTCATGTACACTCACCATTTAAACACTCTTTTTTAACACATACACCCACAACCCTCTCCAATCTCTTGTTCGGGTTAGCAACCCTCAAGCCAAACACCCACTACCCACTTCTAACCAAACTCGACCCATATTTTCCCTCAAAGGACACAAGGTACTATAAGAACGCATATAAGGGTGATAAGAGAAGTATACGAGGCTTGGAGCTTAGGATTACACGCGTTTAAGATACAAACGAGTCGGGTTTTCCTTCATAACCGCAACGAAACTCAAGTACCCTTTGTAAGTTATATACAACTCTTTCCCATCAATATTTTACGTGTTCATTTATATGTAAACAATGTTTTAGGGGCAAGAGCATTGTATACGACATGCTAACGGAAAGCACGCAAGATAAAAATAACATGAACATGCTATGACACAATGTACCGTTTAAAATGACTGTTGCCACGATGCTAGAAACGTAAGACTCTACGCAACAAAAACCTTGCTATAAGAATGGATCCCGACCCAGAAATAAGACCCTTGTTCGCGAAAATATAAGGAATCTATCCGTAAACTTTTTAAAGAAAACAATCAACTCGACGTAGGTGCGAGTTTACAAGGTTAATAAACGATTGCATGTAGCGGTCACGACAAGAAATGCTAGGCACTACTCTGTGTGCTAGACAACTCGACGATTTCCTATATCACACAAAAAAAAACCATGTCGGCCACTCAAGACTTCGCAACCACTCGTGAGCCCACAAGGCCCATAAGCCAAGAATAGGTCGGACGCTTATTCACAGAGCTCAAAATACGTATATAAGAGATTTACGAACCTAAGAGAGTTAGTGGACGCTTAAAGGATAAATCCGCGGAACCAATAGAAACCCCTACAGGTTCCAGTTCGAGCCAACGCGATCCCCAAAACGAGCACAAAAGCACAATAAGCAAAACAGCTTATTGTGTGCTCATGCGTTGCATAATTGGCTTTAATATAGAGCCTAATAAACTTAATGGACCCTTTGTATATCTTGAAAACCAACTGAACCCTATCGGGCCCTCTTACCCATTATAGCCCTAAAATGAGCACATAAGCTCACTATAATCTCGAGGGCTTATTGGTGATTTTGTGAGGCTTAAACCACCTAACGGGTCTATAAATATACGAATGGACCAAGCCGCTAGCCACCGTCAACACATTCGGGGCTTATAACGGACCCAATAGGCCCAACCGATCTTATTATCATATCGAATAAGCTAAATTAAGCAACCAACCTCCAATGTGCTTATTAGACTAAACGACCTAACGGACCCTAATGGACCCAACAAGACCTTTTAAAACACACCGGCCTAAACTGACCCAAGACCTGCCCATTTGAGTTTACTTATAGTCTTATTGGCTTATTTAGAATAAGCAGAAAAGAAAACAGTTGTCCGATTCAAAAAACTTTGAAAAAGCTCTAGGAAAAGTCAAAAACTCTAAATACTTTTATCTTGTTAAAGTTATTGAGCAGGTAATCCCAATAAGCTCAAAATAAGCTTCTAATAACTCACCGAGCTTATTTTAAGCTTAACGCCCCGTATAAGCTTACTAAGGCATATTCAGACCTAGTGAAACGTATTGGACCTTTGATAAGCTAAACTGACTAAACGGGCCCAACAATAGGCTCTGATAAGCCAAATAAGTCTCGAAATTCTTATTTATATAAGCCGAAAATAGTTTTGCGGCTTATGTGGACTAAATCAGAAACCCCCCCCAAATGACACTTATTCGGGATTTATTCGTGGACAAAACATAAAACCGAAGTAGATGGAATAGCTTTGCCTTTTTATGAAACTTGAATAAAAGTTTAAAGTCACATGTTGAAAACTCATGAACTAATAAGGAAGAAAATTCGAAATTACTAAACAGTAAGACTCGCATTAAACCTTCAACATAGATTCGAAACTAGAGGGACCAATTATGTAATTAACGAAAAGTAGAAGGATAGAACTCGTCACTTTTTCGAAAACTATGAAACCATAAAGACCTAAGTTGTAAATTTTGGAAACTAAAGGACTAGTTGTGACTTTCTCTGCAACAGAAATGTTAAAGCGTAAATGTTATTACTTTATAAACCTAAGGACTAAACGGTAACAACTAAAAACCTACGGGTACGTTTGTGAAACAAAAGTGAAACATTTAACACGTCGGTCGAACGATAAGATATTCGGACATCGAACGATTTAATAACAAGTTAATAAATAATGTATATTTATTAATGATGACTACACGTTTCTCGAGAACCATCGAAAGTATAAATACAATAACCTTGTGCATCACTACACAAGTGATAACGGTATATATAAACTTAAAATGGGATTTAGTTTATACAAGGAGTCGTTAGTTTAAATGTGTAAACTAAGACTTGACCGTACTTACTTAGGTACTTAACGGTGTGACCCACTACCTACTTGGATACTTGTTATCATTCAGGGAACTACCGGCTAAGGTGAGTTCATAGCCCCATGCTTTACAATTATTTAAACGATTTACATCCTTGGGGTGATAACATGCTTTGTTTTTACAAACTGGACGCAAGTGTACATTTTATGCCATGATTACGTGTTTGCCTAAGTTACCATAACCCCTTTATGTCCATGATCATGAACTGTTAATTGCATAGATGTGATTGGGAATTACATTGTGCGGGCGCGAATGTTATGGATAGATCTATTAGGGATTGACGATCCCCGTTCGGTGACAAGCCTATCACTGGAACGAACGCATACCATGACGAATTTTGGGATTACAGGGTTAGCACATCATTCACGGACACCAGTTGGCAATTTATAATTGCATTCATATACGTCGAGCCTCGGTGTCATGAGCTTAGGAAACATAATTACTTTCTATGATGTTTGCATCTGTTGCTTAATCATACACTTGGAAATCTTGCGGTCCTACCATTGATTTACATAAACTTATGAATTCACCAACTTTATGTTGACGTTTTAAGCATGTTTTTCAGGTCAATAAGGCACAGGTGGCTTTGATACATTTGGAAATACAATAAATTTGAATAGTCAACACTTAAGATTTGGGTCTTATTCCACTTTGGGGAAATTGTTATAAACTTAAATCACTTCAATCTATTTTGTTTAACCCATTTGAAGCCATGAGCTTATGTAACAAACAAGTATTTTGTTAATCCAATGTATCTTTTTCAAACGACACGTTTAGTAGTCGTTCTTTGATCTTGTGCTATTGACCCAATAATGTAACGCCTTCGGATATTCAACATTCCGCTGCATACTCAGATTTGAGGGTGTTACAACATAACCCAAATGTCGCATTTGCATTCAAATGAAATTACTTAAACCTATGGATTTCACTCAACCTTTGTGTTGACTTTTTAGCATGTTTTATCTCAGATAACTAATGGTACGGAGTGGCGAGGACATAGAACATTTTCTACCAATGAAGAAAATGGATAGTATGGAGAAACTCACGCGACTTTACTTGAAAGAAATTATGTGTAGGAATGGTGTACCTGTTTCGATTATTTTGGACCGAGATAGCCATTTTACGTCAAATTTCTAGAGATCGCTTCAGGAAGCGTTGAGGACGAATTTGGATATGAGTATCGCTCACCACCCTCAAACAGATGGTCAAAGCGAGAGGATAATACAAACGCTAGAAGATATGTTGCGGGCCTATGTGATTGACTTTGGAAGTAGTTGGGATCGCCATTTGCCATTGGTCGATTTCTCATATAACAATAGTTATCACGCAAGTATTAAGGCTGCACCATATGAAGCTTTGTATGGGCGGAAATGTAGGTCACCTGTATGCTGGAGTGAGGTTGGGGATAGCCAAGTCACCGGTCCAGAATTGATCCGTGATATGATCGAGAAGATTATCCAAATTAAGAAAAGTTTGTTGACTGCCCGTAGTCACCAGAAGAGTTATGCAGATAAAAGAGCTAAGCCGTTGAAATTTGAAGTTGGTGATATGGTACTGCTTAAGGTATCGCCATGGAAGGGCGCTGTGCATTTTGGAAAGCGCGGAAATCTAAGTCCACGTTACATTGGGCCATTTAAGATTCTAGCTAGAGTTGGTCCTGTAGCTTATACGTTGGAGTTGCCTGAATAATTGAAAGGAATTCATAGTACCTTTCATGTTTCGAATCTTAAGAAGTGTTCAGCGGAAGGTGAAACTGTTGTTCCATTGGATGAGATTCAACTTGATGATAAGTTGTATGTGATTGAAGAGCCAGTAGAAGATGTTGATAGAGAGGTTAAGCGACTTAAGCAAAGTCGGATACCTATTGTTAAAGTTCATTGGAATTCGCAAATAGGTCCAGAATTTACTTGGGAACGTGATGATCAGATTAAGAAAAAGTACCCTCATCTATTTACAAGTAAGGACGAAGGGAGGAAAGCGGATAAGTCGAGTTGAGCACTAGGACGGCGCTCCCTAAAGGAGGGGAGAATGTAACAACCCGAGTTTCAGGTCAACGTTTATCTCGAGTTACGATAATTATTTTTGCTACGTAGATAGTTATAGTCATTTATACTATATGAGGTTTGATAGAAATTTCCACTTATAGGATAATTTCAATCCGTGATTGAGTTTCTATTTGCATTTAGTGAAAAAAAAAGTCAGAAAAACGTATTTTGTTGCTCCGAGAGCGTAAATATGTTATTTTGTACTTTACGGTGTTTCCCCAAGATTTTTGTAAAAAGTATGTCAAGGGTCAAGCCTTATGTGTTTTAATGTTTTATTAAAGGTTTT
>BQNB010037579.1:0-49346 GCA_026074375.1 Tanacetum coccineum
GAGGACCAAACCAGGAGTAGACAGTCTATGTTTTGATGATTTGTACAATAATCTAAGAGTCTTTGAGAGTGATATAAAAAGCTCTACTGCATCATCATCCTCTAGCTCGCAAAATGTAGCTTTTGTCTCTGAGAACATCAGCAGTACTAATGAACTTAGTACCGCTTATTGTGTTCCCAATCCTTCTAGTCAAAACTCAAAGTATGAACAAACTTCATCATACTCATTACTTGCTAATCAATCAAGTTGCCCTCAACTGGATCATGAGGACTTGGAATAGATTGATGAATATGACCTTGACGAAATGAACTTGAAGTGGCAAGTGACCATGATCTCAATGAGAATGAAAAAGTTTTACAAAAAGACTGGTAGAAAGCTACAATTTGATGCAAAAGAACCAGTTGGTTTTGATAAAACCAAAGTTAAATGCTACAATTGCCACAAGACAGGGCATTTTGCTAGAGAATGCAGAATCAAGGGAAATCAAGATAACAAGAGAAGGGATGCATGGAATTCTAGAAACAAGGATGTGAGCAGAACTGGACAGAAGGAGGATTCTAAAGCATTGGTGACAATTGATAGAGAAGGTGTTGATTGGACAAATCATTTAGAAGATGAAGATTATGCTTTGATGGCTTGTAACAGCTCAGACTCAGACACAGAGGTAATTTCCTGTTCAAATAAGTGTAAAGAGTCTTATGCTAATCTTAAAAAACTGTATGATGCTCAGAGAGAACAACTTAGTGATGCAAGCATAGAAATAAAGGCATATTCTCAAGGCTTAAAGAAAGTAGAAGCCCAATTAGTTACTCATCAAAATAATCAGCTGTGGTATGAACAAAAGATAAAATTTATGAAGATAGATTTAGATGATAAAACAGATGTTCTAACATACCATAAGAAATTGCTAGCAGAAGCTCAAAAAGAAAAAGAAGATTTAAAGGCTAAAGTAGAAAAATGGCATAACTCTTCTAAGAATCTTAGTAAACTGCTTAATACCCAAATGAGTGCTAATGATAAGTTTGGGCTTGGGTATGGGGATCACAGATATGATGGTATTTTGAGCTATGAAAATGAAGTTTTACAAAGTGTTTTTATGAATAAAGAGAGTGAGTTAGAAAAACAACCTTTGTATGATAGGTTTGTTACAGCAGGTGGAATGCATGTTGTACCCCCACCCATGACAGGGAATTATATGCCCTCTGGACCTGATATTGAAGTAGATTACTCACAATTTACATATGGTCCAAAACAGACTCAACCTAGTGAATCTGAATCCCAATCAAGTGAATTTGATACCTGTGAATCTAACATTAGTACAGAACCCTCTGAATTAGTGTCTGAACCAGTTGTCAATGAATCTAATGTAGAATGTCAACCTAAGGTCTGGTCTGATGCTCCTATCATTGAGGAGTATGAATCAGATAGTGAAGATGAGTATGTGTCTATACCAACAAAAGAACAAGAAACACCTAGTTTTGCTAACCAGCAAGTAAAAACTCCTACGGAAAATGTTAAGAGTCAGCACACACATATTCAAAAACCTAAAGTTGACAAGAAAGATTTGGGGCATGGGTTTACTGTAAGAGCATGTTTTGTATGTGGTAGTCTTAATCATTTAATTAGAGATTGTGATTTCCATGAGAAGAGGATGGCAAGAAAAGCTGAGTTAAACAATGGTTGGAATAATGTGCAAAGTTGTGAATACAACAAAACCAATTTGTCCTTCAGCTTGTACTAACTAGAATGGGTATAATTCAGTTAATATGCTAGAACTAGCGGTATAAAAATTTTTGTACTGATAGGCAAGGTAATAACAGGAACAGACAATACTTATAGCTAATGCATGAAAGTTCTTACTGTTGGCCCATTGTGAATAGAGTTAGACAGCAAATGTTTTTTACTAAATCAATTCATTCATTTTTTTCTCGGGAGGACCCCCCCCTTTTTTTAAAAAGCCAACAGTACTTAGAACAGATTTTTCAAAACAAACAGTTAATACTGCTAAGGTAAAAGCAGTTAGTACTGTTGGGGGAAAAAGGGAAACTGCTGTTAAGCCCTCAGCAGGTTGTATTTGGAGACCACAAAAATACCATGGTGGATCCAAATACAATGGTGGATCCACTAGGCAGACTCAAGCCCAAACAGGCTTGGGTCCCTAAGAGAAACTAATCTCTTTCTTTTAATGTGCAGGATTGTCCACATAAAGCTCTAAAGAATAAAGGAATTGTTGATAGTGGATGTTCCAGGCACATGACTGGGAACAAGGCCTACCTTGCTGAATTTCAAGACTTTAATGGTGGCCCTGTTGCTTTTGGAGGTAGTAGAGGTTATATCACTGGTAAAGGTAAAATTAAAACGGGTAAGTTAGATTTTGAGGATGTATGCTTTGTAAAAGAACTTCAGCATTTCAATCTCTTTTCTGTGTCACAAATTTGTGACAAAAAGAACAAGGTTCTGTTTACTGACTCTGAATGTCTTGTTTTGTCTTCTGAGTTTAAGTTACCTGATGAAAATCAAGTATTACTTAAAATCCCTAGACAAAACAACATGTACAGTTTCAATTTAGAGAACATTGTTCCTTCAGGAGGATTGGCTTGTTTAATTGCAAAGGCTACAACTGATGAATCTAACAAATGGCATAGGAGGTTGGGTCATGTTAATTTCAAAAACCTAAACAGACTTGTGAAGGGAAACCTTGTAAGAGGTTTACCTTCAAAGATTTTTCAAAATGACCACACTTGTGTTGCTTGTCAGAAAGGAAAGCAACACAAGGCCTCTTGTAAGGCCAAAGCAGTAAGTTCTATTAGTCATTCCTTACAACTTCTTCATATGGATTTGTTTGGACCTACATCTGTAAGGAGTTTAAACCATAAGACCTATTGCCTTGTAATCACTGATATTTTATGCAGGTTTAGTTGGGTTTTTTTCTTTTGAACTAAGGATGAAAACTAGTGCAATCCTTAAGGGGACTTATAAGACAGATATAAAACTAATTGATCAAAAAAAAAAGTTTAAAACTATTAGAAGTGATAGTGGTACAGAATTTTAGAAAATGGATGTTATGATTATCGTGGGTCAAAGGGGATCAAGAGGGAATATAGTAATGCCAGAACTCCACAAACAAAATAGACGTTGCTGAGAGAGAAGGAACAGGGAACCCTTATTGAGGCTGCTAGGACTATGCTTGCAGATTCATTTTTACCTAACACTTTTTGGGCTGAAGCAGTTAGTACTGCTTGTTATGTTCTAAAACAGGGTATTCAGTGGACCAAGTTCAATAACTAAGACTCCTTATGAACTTCTAACTGGTAAGTTACCAAATTATAAGTTATATAAAGACTTTTGGGTGCCATGTTGACCATCTTGAATACATTGGACCTCCTGGCAAGTTTGTGGTAAATCAGATGAAGGATTTTTTTGTTGGGTATTTCTTTACAAAGCAAGGCTTTTATGGTATACAATTTAGAAACCAAAAGAGTTGAAGATAACTGCAATCAATTTTTGGTGAACAATCCAAAATATAGGCAAGGAAAAGGACCAACTTGGCTGTTTGATCTTAATTATTTGACTGATTCTATGAATTATCATCCTGTTAGATCAGAGAATCAAGCTAATCAACATGTAGGTCAACAAGAAGCTAACCAAAATGCAGGTACAGAAGATATTATTGAAGCAGGTTGATTTAAACACTGAGGATGAATCTGCCAGATGATTTGTACTGCCAATATGGCCTTCTTATTCTTCAACAATCACTCCTGATTTAAAGACAGATGAAAAGAGAAAGGGTCCAAAGGGAAGAACAAGTCTTTTTGGATGAACTTAAAAGACTTAAGAGGCAAGAAAAGGAGGCTAATGAGGAAGCTGAAGCTGTCAGGAAGGAAAGTTGAGCACTTAGTGATAAAAGATGGAGTGCATAGACCCTAGCAAGTTAACATTTTTAGTACTGTTAGCACACCAGCTAAAGCTAGCAGTACTAACCTAGTTAATACTGTTAGCATACCAGTTAGTACTGCCAGTCCTCATGAGGGATATCTTCTTTTGATCCAACAAATTTGAAGAAGATGACCTCAGAAAAATTCCTCACTTGTGTATTAGTCTATCAAAATTCTACTGATGGTATTTTCACTACTTCATCTTATGATGATGAGGGTGCAGTGGCTGACTTTACAAACTTGGAAACTGTTGTGAATGTTAGTCCTATTCCCACATCAAGGATTCACTCCACTAATCCTACATCACTTATTCTAGGAGATCCAACCTCAGCAGTTCAAATAAGAAGCAAACTCATTAATTAAAAAGAACAAAAAGTTCTGGAGCTCATGCTTTTGTTAGCTATGTTCAAAAGCAAAGGAGAAATAATCATAAGGACTTCCAGCACTGTTTATTTGCTTGTTTCCTATCTCAACATGAACCCAAGAAGATTTCAGAAGCTCTTGAAGATGAAAGCTGGGTTGATGCTATGCAAGAAGAATTGTTGCAGTTTGAGATACAGAAAGTTTGGGTCTTAGTAGATTTGCCTTATGGGAAGAAGGCTATCGGTACAAAGTGGGTTTATCGAAATAAGAAGGATGAAAGAGGAGTTGTTGTCAGAAATAAAGCAAGGTTAGTTGCTCAGGGACATAGGCAAGAGGAAGGGATAGACTATGATGAGGTTTTTGCTCCTGTGGCTAGGCTTGAAGCCATAAGGATCTTTTTAGCCTTTGCCTCATATATGGGCTTTATAGTCTATCAAATGGATGTGAAAAGTGCCTTCCTTTATGGGAAAATTGATGAAGAGGTATATGTGTCTCAACCACCAGGTTTTCTAGATCCCAAATATCCTCAGAAAGTATACAAAGTTGTAAAAGCTCTCTATGGGTTACATCAAGCTCCTAGAGCCTGGTATGCTACTTTATCTACTTTCTTGTTGAAGAATGGCTACAGAAGAGGTACCATTGACAAAACTCTCTTCCTAAAGAAGGACAAACATGATATCATACTAGTTCAAGTCTATGTGGATGATATCATCTTTTTTATTTTTTTTTTTCATGGGTCTACAAAGAAATCTTGGTGTGATGAGTTTGAAGCATTAATGAAGAGTAGATTTCAGATGAGTTCAATGGGAGAGCTCACTTTCTTTCTTGGATTACAAGTCAAACAGAAGGAAGATGGTATCTTTATTAGTCAGGATAAGTATGTTGCAGAAATCCTGAAGAAGTTTGACTTTGCACATGTTAAGACTGCTAGTACACCAATTGAGACTCAGAAGCCTTTATCAAAGTGAGGAAGCCTGTGATGTGGTGTGTCATCATCTATAGGTCCATGTTTGGCTCTTTAAGTACTTGAATACTTCTAGACCTGACATATGTTTGCAGTTTGTGCTTGTTCTAGGTTTCAAGAGTCATCCAGAAGACTTCCCATCTAAGTGCTGTCAAGAGAATTTTTAGGTACCTAAAGGGCAAACCCAAACTGGGTCTTTGGTATCCTAGAGTGTCTTCTTTTGACCTGGAATCCTACTCAGATAGTGATTATGCTGGAGCAAATCTTGACAGGAAATCCACAACAGGAGGTTGTCAATTTCTTGTCTGGAGACTCATTTCTTGGTAATGCAAAAAGCAGACCATTGTGGCTACTTCTACTACAGAAGCAGAGTATGTTGCTGCTGCAAGCTGCTGTGGGCAAGTTTTGTGGATTTTCACCCCCCAAATCAAATGTTAGACTATGGGTTCAACTTCATGAACACAAAGATCTACATTGATAATGAAAGCACCATTTGCATTGTAAAGAATCCAGTATATCATTCCAAAACAAAGCACATTGCTATTAGGCACCATTTCATAAGAGATGCTTATGAAAAGAAACTCATTCAGGTGCTTAAAATCCACACTGATGACAATGTAGCTGATTTACTCACCAAGGCTTTTGATGTTAGCAGGTTTCAGTTCTTGGTTGTTACAATTAGGATGATAAATCCATAAGCTGCATTGGTTAAAGGGAGGCAATATGCTGTGTTGTATAGTTTGTATGAAGAAACATGTTAACCATAGGTGATACATTTCCAGAGGTTTGATAGAGTTTAGAGGGTCATTGAGAAGAGTTACTGATGGTACTAAAGCACTCTGATTTTTTTTTTTTTACCCTTAAAAAACATTGTTCATTCTTAGTTGGCAAAGTTAGTACCGCCAGTGCAAAGTTAGTACCGCTGGGCAAAGTTTGTACCGCTATAAAGACGTTAAAGAAAAATACCGCCAAGGGTACAAAGTGTAAATTGAAACGGTTTCCTTGAAATTAGGTCTCCTAAACCTATATAAACCCATTTCAATTGCGCAGTTCCGTACGCATTCTCTCTCTAAACTACATTCGCATTTACAAGCCCTAATATCTCTCTTCACGACGATCTCTCTTTCAAGTACAATGGCTGTTCTAGATTCATGTCCGAAGCACAACATGGTCGCATATTTGGAAAAGACTGAAGGGAATGCAGAGTTTCACGAGATCATTGATTTTCTTAAGCGAAGTTCAATTCATCATGCTCTCACTGTAAGTCCTGTTGTATCTACTACATTTGTTGAACAGTTTTGGACGTCTGCTAAGTCCAAAACAATCAACAATGTTAGGCACATTACTGCCAAAGTAGCTGGCAAGTCTGTGTCTATCTCTGAGGCATCAATAAGAAGTGATCTTCTTTTTGATGATGCTGATGGGATAGACTCATTACCTAATCAGGCTATATTTGATGCTATACAGCTAATGGGGTATGAGGGGGATTTAACAGTGTTAACATTTAATAAAGCTTTGTTTTCACCCCAATGGAGGTTTTTATTTCATACAATGAATCATTGTCTTAGCTCAAAAAGCACCTCTTGGGATCAAATTCCTACTAACATTGCCACTGCTGTCATCTGCTTAACATCTAATCAAAAGTATAATTTTTCTAAATTAATTTTTGATGGTATGCTTAGACATCTAGATGCTAAGAAAAAGTTTGTAATGTACCCACGTTTTATTTCTATCTTTTTAGATAAACAACTAGCTAATGTGTCTGTACCTTTAGATCATTTTCCTGTAAATACTTTAACTAGTAAAGTTTTTTCTTTTATGGTTAAGAAGGGTAAGCATTTCTCAGGGAAAGTCACCCCTTTGTTTGCTACTATGTTGGTACAACCAACTCAGGATGAGGGTGCTCCTTCAGAAAGACCATCTGAAGCACAACCTACACCCTCTCCTGCTCCCACTAGTGAAGTACCTAATGAGCCACAAACTGATTCTTCTCCTGCTCAAACTAGTGAGGTACCTATTGAGCAACAGACTGACCTATCCCCAAGACCTTCACCCACTCCTATTATTCGATGCCTTTCCAGAAACTTGGTGAGAATCTTGGAGGTCATTCATCCAGTGATAAATCCCTTTCAGGGAATGAGGGTGACATGACTCTCCAAAGTGTCTATGATCTTTGTCTCTCTTTATGTGCACAGGTTTCAGATCAAGCCAAGGAAATACAACTCTTGAAGGCTCAGATCACAAAGCTCAAGAAACAAGCTAAACCTGTCATCAAACACCATAGAGCATGGCTGAAAAGTGTCTCATTGAAGCAAAGATTCCCAAGCAAGAGCTTCTCAAAGAAACATAGGGTGCACAAAGAGTCTGTATCCAAACAAGGGAGGAAGGTTGCTAAAGAGAATGCTCAGGATGAGGGGAGGACAAGAGAAATGGTGGATGAAGACAAGGAGATTGATGAGATTAGACTTAGTACTGAAGATGTAGTTAGTACTGACAAGGAGGTAGTTAGTACCGACAAGGAGAAAGTTAGTACTGACAGACCAATAGTTAGTACTGACGGATCCAAAATTAGTACTGACAGGCAAATTGAAGGTACTGATGAACAAATTGAAGGTACTGAAGAGCACATTGAAGGTACTGAAGAGCAAGTTGAAAGTACTGATGGGCAAAGAAAGGTATGAAGGTCATATGAAGAAGAAATTATGCTTCAAAGGACACTCAAACACCTACGAAACACATACTTCTACAGTCTTTGGAGATGATGAAACAATAGCTAAGGTTCTTCTCAACATGAGTCAAGCCAAAGCTGTTTCTAGAGAAAAGGAGAAAGGGGTAGAGTTGAAAGATATTGAAGAAGCTGACAGACCTAGACCTACCTCTAAAAGATCACTTCTAGAACATAAAGCCTCTTCAAAGATGATCTAAAATGACAAAGGAAATACGAAAAAATTGAAGAGGGAGATAAATCTGAAAGTGAATATGAGTGGTTATTCCTTCAAGCTGAGAGAAGTTTAAAGCTATTGAATGTGATGAAGAGTTGGCTAGGATAAATCAAGAAGGAGTAGGAGAGGTGAAGAGGAAAGAAAAAGAATAGCTGAAGAATAAGTGCCAATGAAACCGCTCCTTATAAGGATAAACTTTGATGTATTAAGGCAAGATTGAGGCAGATAGAATTCTTGCTGAAAGCTTCAAGAACAAGAAAGGAGGCAATTTACATTAGAAGAAAGAGCAAAGTTCCTTCATGATTCAATCTCTGCTCAAAGAAAACTTTCTTGCTCAACAAAGGATCAGTAGCTATCAGGAACAAACCACAACAGAATCAATCATAAATCAAATGATGACCCCCCCCCCCCCCCCCCTACTTAAGGCTTTAGGAAACTTCAAGCATGCTGAATTGAAAATCAAGAAGTTTGAGGAAGTACAAGCTTTGTATGAGAAGATTAAGAGGTTGATGAAGGGATGTATTTCATCTCTAATGGCTGCTGAAGATGAAAGATTGATCAAAGGATGAATGAGAAAGGAGTTGATTTATCTAAAGTGTAGTGATCAGGAGAAAGTAAAGAAGAAGTTTAGGAGGAGTTCAGGAGGAACGTAAAGAAGAATGAAAGTACTAGAAGAGAAAATCTTGGTACTAGATGAAGTTGAAAGTCAAGAAAAGAAGATATATGCAAACACTTCTGAAGTGTTGATAGTGACAAAGAGATGATGAGCTGAAGATAACAATTTAACAATAGCTCCCAGATGAAGAAAAAGAAGTGATTATGAGTACTTGACAGAAAATACCTATCAAAGAATGGAAGATAGATGTCTTGGAGGCGCGGAACTTAAACCCACAGGAACTGATCAGCCTAACACATTGAAGAGGATTAATCAAAATGGTGGTTGATTAGAAGCAATGACAAAAGAGATATTTTTGCACTTTGATGAGGAGTATTGTCTATTTGATAGAGAAGATTTGAATGCTGTGTATCAACTGGTAATGGACAGATTTCAAGATGAGATACCTGAAGGTTTTGACAGAGTACTTTGGGGAGATTTGATGGTTATGTTCAATCCAGATGATGAAAATGAGTTTTGGAATTCACAGCAGGATTGGAATATTGTGAGTTGGAAGCTACATGGTTCTTCAGGAGTACATACCTTAGTGACTGAGACAGGATTAGTCATTCATATGCTGGTAGAAAAGAAGTATCCCTTGAGATAAGGTTAGTACTGATGCAAATGCTGAACTTGAAGTTAGAGTCTGAAGAAGACAGTACTATGGCATTAGAGTTGATCAGGTTTATCAAGAAGATACTTGCAGAGTTAGAACCTGAAGGATAAAGTTGATGGAATTGAGAAGGGTTTGAGTGTTGGCTAACCACCACACAACAAATGGTCATCAGTTCACCATGCTTAACAGGCATAAGAACTGGCTAGTCCATAAGCAAACGACTTGTGGTAAAGACTTCTCAAATCCGTTTATGGTTGACAATTTACCAAAAATTGTAGGGTTTCTCACTTCACATTGATTCATGGTTAAGAGTTGGTAGTCCATGATCAAAAACAGTCTGGTAAAGACTAATCATATCTGTGGATAGCTGATTGTTTGCTAAAAATATTTGGGTTATCAATGACCATGTTATGGAAATGAAGCATTGGTAGTCCAAAAGCAAACGGTATTTGAGTAAAGATAAATCAATTCTGTTTGTGGTTGGCAGTTTACCAAAATTTTTATTGGTAATTATCTCCCCATGTTTTTAAAAAATAAAGAGTTAACTATTTCCCATAGTAAAACGGCTACTGGTAAAGGAACATCAAATCCGTTAATGGCTGGTAGTTTGCCAAAAACTACAAAGCCAACTTAGTTGGATTGTTGCTGAAAAGATGTTGCTGTGTTGCTGAGAAGACAAAGTTGCTGCTGAAGAAGGATAGAGTTTAAAAGATCAAGTAATGATAAGAGTGTTTGGATACATCCTCTGTGTGTTAAAGAAATTGAAGAAACATGAAGTTAAAAGAGTTCAACATTCATGTTTAAGGGAGGATTGTTAGGATTTATGTTTTCATAACCTTCCGTACGACAATACAATAGTTAGTACTGATAGTTATAGTTAGTACCGACAGTACAAAATGTAAGTACTGATCAAATAGTTAGTACTGTTAGTAGAAAATAGTTAGTACCGTTTATGAGATATGTGTGAGATATTTTAGGAAAAGATATGTATGTGATTTGTAAGTCAGTTAGGGTTTATCCTTGGTCTATAAAAGGATTCCTATTGGCATAGTTAGATATACGACTTCAAGATATCTCACAGCAAAATCATATCTAATTAGTTAGTAATCTGTATTCATTCAAAGCAGATTAATAGAAGTTATTATTCAGTTCTACATTGTTTTTCTTAGTACTTGTGTTGAGATTCCGCATCAACATATAGTATTCATAATCAGTGTTTCTATATAGTCAACTGTATTTATACATTTTGGCTATCATCCTTAATAGGCTGCAGAGATCTATTCATTAGGGACTCATACAATCGTCTTCCATCAAAATCTTATGAGTACAAAAACGAGGGTCGATACCCTTGATATCGGTTATTTTCCAAGCAATGGCACGTTTATGAGATTTAAGAACATTAATGAGAGCTTCTTTTTGATCGTTTTTTAAACCTTTTGCTATGATGACGGGTAACTTATCGTTTTCTTCCAAGAAAGCATATTCTAAGTGAGATGGTAAGTCTTTTAATTCCAATTCCGGAGGCTCTTCAATTGAAGATTTGGCCTCGGTAACTTCACTTTGCTTAAGGTCCATCGGAGGAAGTTGAAATGGGTCATCATTTAACAATTGTTCAAGCACATAAATGTCTTCCTCCGGATCACAATCATCATGATCACTTTCCAAAGAGATTGATTTGTCATAAAGATAAGCATCGATTTCTTCCAAAGTAAATTCAGAAGTAAACGGCTCAGATGTCGAAGTGGGATTGCCACTTGAAAAATCATCACTAGGAAATCCTAATAATTCCGGAACATACTCCTCACAAATTTCATCAATGATGTCAATTCGGTTTACCGATTTGTCATTCGTAGAGGAATATTTCATGGTTTGGTCTAAATTGAAAGTGACGGCTTCGTTATCAACACGGAGGGTGATTTCTCCTTCATAAACGTCAATTAAGGTACGACCGGTTTTCAAAAATGACCTTCCAAGTATAAGAGGTACTCGGGGATCAGCTTCGAAATCGACAACTACGAAATTGGCGGGAAAGTGGAATTTTCCAACTTTAACGTAGACGTCTTCGGCTAAACCCTTAGGGTAAGTTATGGATCGGTCCGCTAACTCTAAAGTCATTCGAGTCGGTGAAAGTTCGGGCAACGAAAGTTTTTTCCAATCAAAAGGGGCATTAGGATTTATGCTCGCAACAAGATTGGCAAGGCGTAACATATCTCATTCTTGGGAAATTCAAAGGATAAGAAATTTTCCTGGATCTCCTAACTTTTCGGGAAGCTTTTTAAGATCATTGCCAAGCAATTCTTGTTCAATGGAATTTTCACTAATTCGAGCAACTTTTCTTTATTCATTAACAAATCCCTAATCATAGGAGCAAATCTCGGCATTAAAAACAAAGCATCCGCAAAACTTAAATCAAAACGCAAATCTTGAAACATTTGAAAATATTCTTTTTTTTGGTATGAAGGCTATTTTCTCGATTATTTTGGATTGTCTCGTCTTATGTAAGGGTTATGGAATCATTAAGCTTAGGTACCATCTTCGGAATCTCGAGTTCCGGTATCGGAGTTGATTTTGATAAAGTCTTCTGAATCTCGGGTTCCAGAATTGGTTTAGGAATAACCAGAGGTAGGATTTGAGCGGTACTTCCTTGGAAATTATTTTGCTCCTCATCTGTTATTTCCTCGGTCTCTCGTTCTACTACCTTTTGGGGAAGTTTAGTTGATTCGAGGGTCCTCGTAAAAGCTAAACCACTTCGAGTTTAGTGAGTGCTTTCATCTCCCCTTAGGTTAGGAAATCGTATACTCGGAAGAGTTCCGAAGGTGAGGCTTGGCTTGAAAGAAACTACTTAACATGGTTTGAAGATTATTTTGCAACGTGTTTTGAAAAGCATTATTTTGACTCATCAAAGCGGTTTGTTGATTCTTGATGGTATTTTGAATCTCGTTGTTAACTATCCTTGATCGAGTGATTTGGTTTGCAAATTTCTATGTTTCGATTCATTAGACTTCTTGTAATTCGAAAAATCATTTGAAAAATTGTTCACTTGATTATTAGGCACTTGAAACGGTTGATTTTGAAACCCTTGGTTTTGAAAATTCGAAGCATGATTAACTTGACATTTGAAACCTGATTTTGAAATTTTTCCCTCGATGGGAAATTTATTCCCTTGACTTGATTATTATAATTCCTATTTTGACTTTGATTTTGCACCAGAGCAAATCCTGGTGGTGCCATTTGATTACTAACTCGATTTGGTGGGGCTTGTTGATTATAAGTTCCCGTGGTTGCATAAACATTTTGGTTCTTTATTCAACTAGCGGATCAAATTATACCATGCATGAGCTCCACCACAAGTAACACAATTTTCCTCAACCGCCTAACCGGTGCGGGAGGGACAACAACCTTTTTAGAAATAATCTCGACTAAGGTCGAAAGTTGATCCGCAAGTTTGTCAATTCGTTCATCCGTTTTGCTAACATTTTCCCTAGAATTAACCCTAGAAGAAATTTGTTGTTTCTCGAAATAAGCACTTTTGACTTATTTTCAGTTTATTCAATGGCTTCCATAAACAACGTTGTCTTACTTAACAAATTACCACCCGCCGCGGCATTTAAGGAGTCTTGTTCATTCTCGGTTAAACCATTATAAAAGGTATCAACCTGAGTTAACTCCGAAAATCCGTGGTGAGGGCAAGATCTAAGCATACCTTAAAGTTTCACGCTTCACTAAAAGATTCACGAATTCTTGTGAAAAATGGAGAAATTTGGATCTTAAGGTGAGTGGTTTTTGAAGTGGGGAAAAATTGTTAACAACTTGAGTAACGAGATCATCAATAGTTAGAATTGAATTCGGAGTTTCTTCTCGTACAAGTTTTAGCGGGCTCCCCCGAGCGAATAAGGAAAACATCATGAAGCGTTAATCCATCATTAGGCACATTCCTAAATCGTAAGGTCGAAGTAATCCTTTTGAAACTATTAATATGAGCATGAGGATTTTCATGTTCTAACATGAATCGGGGTTCGCTTGTAACCAATTGAGCAATTAGTTTCTGATTCAAAATGATCGGCTTGGTTTGGGTAAAACAATAAGCTTCTCCGTAACCTTCATTGGGGCAAGGAGTAATTCTCCATAGTTCGATCCGCCATCGAACTATGGTTTGTCCGGGAAAGTGGCTCTTTTAAATTTTACAAGGTTCAACAAACAACCGGAAAGGGTTTGTTGTTGTTGACGACGGTTACGGTTACGAGTTTGCGAGCGAGTGCGCATGCACTTAAAAAGAGAAAATCAAAAAGGAAAAATCTAGAATTAAAAGAAAAATTTTACACTAATTTTTTTGGATTTTTAATTTTTATTCACAACAAATTTTAACGGTTACACGAAAGAGACTTAAACCAAATAATCAACTACTTCACGGTAGCTCTTAAAAATTGCTTTTCAAGGTGAGCCGTACTTCGTAGAGACACAAATGGCAAGTGTTAAATCTTTGGTTCGATTTGGGAACTTTTCAAGTTCACCGGAACTTATTTATGATAATACCTCAATTGAAGGTATTATATGTTGGTGTTCTTTTACCAACTTTGTTTATTTAATTTCTTTTTTAAAGGACAATTTTTTATATTTTTGATTTTTTTATTATTTTTTTTATATGATAGCTATACTAAAAAGAAAAGGAAAATATTTTTTACTTTTTATATTTTATGATTTTTTTTTAGATTTTTTTGAAAATTTTTAAACAAAAATGAAACTTTCGAGGACGAAAGGATCTTCAAATCTTATCAACAAACACAAAACGAGAGATTCGTTAACTCAAATCCCCGGCAGCGGCGCCAAAAATTTGATACGCTATATAATATATACTAATATAATATTTCCACAAGAGCAATTAAGAAAATTCCCTAAGGAAAATTCACTCTTTAAAATATATATATATATAATATATAATATACGTATGTTTACCGGAAAGTATGATTTCCCGGGTCGTTTTCCCAACGATTTGAGAAATTGAAACCTCGCTTGATATTGGATATTGATTTGAATGGGTTCAGATTGCATGGGTTTTCTATAACTACTAAGAAGATTAAAATAAACAAGTACTAACAATTAAGCATAAAGATAATTAATGGAAACTCAAAATTTAACTAAAAACGCGAAACGGGATACTAAAACTAAGGCCAAAAACCTAAATTCTACAAAATTAAACCTAATTTTTATTTTTCTTTTAAAATGTATTCTAAATTGACTTAAAACGAAGTTTAAAAAAAACTAGAATAAAAACGGAGTTTAAACGAGAGTTAAAACTTGAAGACCGAGAACGGGAACAAAACCCGTTCTTTAAAAAGTGGATTTTTACAAAATAGACCATACGAACGTGAAACTAATTTTCCTACAAACTTTATATTAAAAGAAAATTTTATAAAAAAGATTTTTATTTTTCTGATTAATTTTCTATTTTTTATGATTTTTTAAAGTTTTTAAAGAAAATAAAAGATTAAAAATACTAAACTTATAGTAAAAAATCTAGAAAAAATACAGGAAATAGCTTATGCTATATGAATCCTAGGAAAAATAAGTTCTAAGTCGTAGCTTATAAAATAAGCCACGAAATAAGCTTAACAGCTTATTTGGCTTATAAAGCCAAAAGGTGTATAAAGGATTAATGAAAGGAAAAGGTAACGGATGAGCTATTGTAGCATGGTGTTAAGTCGTATGGTCTATAAGTGTGAGGTCGTGGGTTCGAGGGTGGCTTACAACCTTTTTGCCCTTTTTTTTATTTTTGCTTATTTTGAAAAATTAAATACTAGGGCTTAAAGAGGACACAAAAGTAAGCTATTTTAATAAAAGGAACATAAGCTGAAACTAATTAATAAGCTCAAAAACAGCTTATGAAAACTGTTGTATCAGTAAGTGGGCATTTTCCCTTGGTTTCACTAAAACAACTATAAAAAGCTCAATTTAAGCTCAAACTTAAAAGCAAAAGAAGTTCTAGAAAGCTTATAATGTGCACTATCTAAATCTAATAAGCTACTTGACCTAAGAACACTAAAAATTAACTGAAATGATCATTCAAATTGGTAAACTCAGGATTAAGCACAAATAACTCAAAATTCTACTAAGCTAATAAGCTTAATAAGCTGAGACAGAGCTTGAGCTTATGAGAACTTAACAACCTAACTACAAGCTAAGAATTTTAATTATAAAAGCTACTTCTACAAGCTAAGAATCTTAAATTTAAAACTAATCTTCTAAGACTACTGTTTTTGGCTTTTTGAATTTTTGTGACCTTTTGACAACAAATTTAAGCTAACAAATTAAGCTGAAAATGGAAAATAAGCTATGATCTATATATAGCTATTTAAAAACTACAAGCTACTTAAATTTTAAGCCTTAAATCCTAGTATTACTAACTAATTTGAAACTAAAAAGGCAGCAGTGGTAACTATGGTTACCACTGCTAGTGTAAATGACAGATGCCAAAAACTCAAATGTGCAGGTATCCTATTAGATTAAAACTGCACTTGACACACTCAAATAAAGTGTTAAAACTCAAACCAAGCAAGATCTAAGCCTTGGAAGGCTTAGATCAAATTTTCAAAAGCAAGAAGAAAAGGTAAAAGTACCCTGGTGCACAGGTAACAATGATAAGCCATAACTTTTGAAATTTTACAATCTAACTTATTAAAATTCTTCTCCTAATGATCTTAAATGAAACCAAAGCTCACTCAAACAATTTGCACTAAAACCTTTGACTTTCAGAAGTCAAACTAAGATAAACCAAACACTCCTTATGAAGATGACAGATTAAATTTGAGCTTTTGAAATGAAAACTAGTGAATGAAATTTGAGTACCAGATATTACTTAGCTTAAAACAAACTTTACTAACATGATTAAACAACTGAATTAACTAAAATCCTAAGATTTATACTATGCTAATGATATTTTTTTGGGTTTTATGGTTTTATGACAAATGAATGAAAATATTTAGATCTAAACTATCTAAGCTAAAATCAGATGAAGCATTCAACTTTATAAGCACAATTATAGAGAAATAAGCACAAAATAACTACTAGAATAAGCAAATGAGCAGATCTAAACTAATAAGCAATATAACAATTATTTAAGCTAGAATTTAAAGACAAGTAAAATAAAAGAAAACTTACTTTGAGCTTCAGCTTAACAGAAGCTAAGAGGCTCTTAGAGCTTATCTACTAGCTCCCTAGCTTATGAATAAGCTAAGGTAATGGTCCTTGGGAGTTCCTCCATTGTTAACTCCCTTTCCATATTTAAAAGTCCAAATTGCAAAGGTAATCAGATTTAGAGCTAATTTTAAGGCTTAGGTACGATTAAGATTTAATTCAGCTCCATAATAAGCTTATAGACTTATTAGAGCTTATGAAGGCTTATTGACAGATTTGAGCTAATGAGTAAAAGAGATTAAGAAAAGACAAACATTGAATTTATTTAAAAAAACTTTGATTACATTATATAAAAGAGAATTACATCTGATTTAAAAGAGAATTACAAATAAGCTAATTATCTGAAAGCTACTAAAAAAAAGCTAGAAAAAGAAGATAAAAATTAACACCCCTGTGTGTATGGTGAGAGGTCTTTATATAGCAACTGAAAGAACCTTCTAGGCCAAGCTTGATGCCCACGCTCCTTTTGATCTACACCTTTAAATCCTCCAATCATTGGATCTTAAGTTTTAGCCGTTGGATCGAATGCACACTCACACGGATTGCCAAGCTGTCATTCTTTGATGTGACAGCTTGTGCTAGTTGTGTGAGAGCATTTAGTGTAAAAATTGAGCTTCACTTATGCTTTCCCTCTTATACACGATCCTTGCTTTTGCCAAGTGAGCCAATGAGAGCTTTGATAAGACTGTTTTGACCTTGCTATTATGTAAGAGAGCCCTTGAATAGACGTAATCACCCTTCAATTATAGAAAGCCCCTTGATTTGACAGCTTGGTAAATTGGGACGACGATGAACAGTGTTTGGGTTTGGCGCCATTTGTTTTAACTGAAAGAGGTAAATTCAGTTGTAACTTTAGGAAAATGATTAATAAGGCCTTGTCATTTATTAATTAAAAGGTGTAGTGAAAAAGGAAGTTTAGGAAATAGAAAAAATGGTCCCTGTAGTTTTATGAAAGGGTTATTGGGCTAAGGATTAGGCTTAGGATCCGGGTGTGGCCCATAAAGGGTTTAAAGGACTATTTTTGCAACTTTTGAAACTTGAAGGGTTATTTTGAAACACTTTGGGTCTTGTTGACTTTTGTTGACCAAGATTGACTGGAGTTGATTGTAGATTAGACTTTTTTAGGCTTTGGCTTCCGGATTTTGTTCACTCTTCCATTCTCGTGTCTGTGCTTGCTTGTTTTTGATGGTTTTCTTATGATTTCTGATATATCCATACATGCACACACAAAACATAAATACAAGCATATTTTTGCCATTTTTGGTCTGTTTTGGGCTTATTTGGGATATGTGTATTTTACACTTATCAGTTCCCTTGTCTCCTCAAGTGGTGATTATCCCATGGTTTCAAGGAAGTATTGACTAGCTAGTAACATTTTTGAAAAATGAAAGTATTACTTGTATTTTAGAAGTTGTAAATAAAATGTGAAAGTGTAGTTTTATTCCTAAGTGTAAGTAAATGTAAATATGTATACTTGCAACTTGATGAGTCTTGCTTATTTATTTTAAATGGGGCGTCCCATATGATATAACTGTGGTAAAGTTTTATAAACTTTGGTCATTGAAAATAAAAATAAGCATTTGTTGAAGCGTAGATTAATTAATATGATTCCGGGTATGCCTAAACGTAATTTTATCGCGAAACGTACACACTTTACGTAACCAATAAAATAAAATGAACAAAGACCATAATTATTCTCAAAATAATTATTTAATACTTGCTTGATGTAAACTTTTAATTGTTTGATGCCCGTTTACATTGAACGATAATTTTTAGCTTACGCGATTTAACTTAACGTTTACGATTAAAAGCAAACGCGTACAATACTAAAAATACATTGTGGATTTATTGACGACGTCAATGACCCTAAAACACGGGGTGTTATAGTCTCCCCCCGTTAAGTGAGCCTTGTCCTCAAGGCTTAAGACGCGGCACTTGACGACGGTGCGGTCTTTGAGAAGAGGTGTGGGTATTTCTTTCAGAATTTGTCCTCGCGTTCCCACATAACTCAAGACCTCGCTTGGAGTTCCATCGAACCTTGACTAAAGGGATGCGGCTTCGCTTCAACCGTTTAACTTCACGGTCCATGATTTCTACCGGTTCCTCGACAAATTGAAGCTTGTCATCAAAGTGAAGTCCATCCAACGGAACGGCTAATGGTTCGTCGGCATGGCACTTTTTCAAGTTGGATACATGAAATGTATTGTGTACCCTGCTCAGTTCTTGCGGAAGCTCGAGCTTGTAAGCAACCTCTCCAACCTTTTCTAATACCTTGAATGGTCCAACATACCTAGGGTTCAACTTCCCCCGTTTGCCAAAACGTATGACCCCTTTCCAAGGCGAAACTTTAAGCATAACTTTATCCCCAACTTGAAAGTCCATCGGTTTACGCTTTAAATCCGCGTAACTCTTTTGTCGATCGCGTGCAGCTTGCATTCTCTGCTTGATTTGAACGATCTTCTCAGTTGTTTCTTGTACTATTTCTGGACCAGTGAGTTAAACTTCTCCAACCTCGGCCCAACAAACGGGTAAACGACACTTTCAGCCGTAAAGTGCTTCAAATGGTGCGGCCTTGATGCTAGCGTGATAGCTATTGTTATATGAGAACTCGACTAATAGCAAATAGTTAACCCAACCCTTTCCAAAGTCGATTGCACAGGCCCGCAACATATCCTTAAGAGTTTGAATAGTCCTCTCGCTTTGTCCGTCTGTTTGTGGATGGTACGCAATACTCATATCCAGACTAGTACCTAAAGCATTCTAAAGTGACCTCCAAAAATTTGATGCGAACCTAGGGTCATGATCAAAAATAATCGAGAGAGGTATTCCATGCCTCGTGACCACCTCCTTTAGGTACATTCTTGCAAGTTTATCTATCGGATCAGTCTCTCTCATCGGTGTGAAGATCGCAGACTTAGTGAGTCGGTCAACAATCACCCAAATGGTGTCATAGCCCTGCGACGACTTAGGAAGCTTTGTGACAAAATCCATAGTGATGTTGTCCCACTTCCATTGTGGTATCTCGGGTTGTACCAACAATCCTGATGGTCTTTGATGTTCGACCTTGACCTTAGCACAGGTCAAACACTTTCTAACATAGGTGGCGATGTTTGCCTTCATATTAGGCCACCAATATAGCTTTTTCATATCTTGGTACATTTTGTCAGAACCCGGATGTATAGAGTACTTTGATTTATGGGACTCGTGCATGATCACAGTCCGTAAATCTCCATAACAAGGTAGCCAACTCCTGCGATTGAGGCATAAGGTTCCATCCGCACGGGGTTCCAACTTTTCCGTCCTAATCGCCTCTGGATTTTTAGCATTTTCAACCAGCATTCCTCCAACATCTTCATTCTTAATGTTCTCTGGTTTCCGTGCTTCAGTCTGAGCATTCAAGATTTGTTTGGGAAGGTCCAAACTAATAGTCATGACTAAGGCTCGAACTCTTAACGGTGGTTCTCGTTCTTTCCTGCTCAAAGCATCAGCAACGACATTTGCTTTCCCCGGGTGATAACGAATATCGCAATCATAATCACTTAGCAACTCTAACCATTGGCGTTGCCTCATGTTCAACTCTTTTTGATCTAAAATGTGTTGCAAACTTTTGTGATCGGTGAACACCGTACACTTAGTTCCATATAAATAATGTCTCCAGATCTTGAGAGCGAACACCACTGCTCCAAGTTCTAAATCATGAGTTGTATAGTTCTTCTCATGAATCTTCAACTGGCGTGATGCATAAGAAATCACTTTTTCTCTCTGCATCAATACAGCGCCCAAACCCTTCTTCGAAGCATCGCAGTATGCGATGAAATCTTCGCTTCCCTCGGGTAAGGCCAGGATTGGTGCACTGCATAACTTTTGCTTCAACAGTTGAAAAGCTGCTTCTTGTTTATCGCCCCACTCAAACTTGACCTTCTTTTGAGTAAGCTTAGTCATTGGTTTGGCGATCTTTGAAAACCCTTCAATGAATCTTCGGTAAAAGAATCTTTATACGTCTTGGGTTCAACAGCAGTGAAGAAAGCATCGTAGTAACAGAAAAGAGCTTGCTCATGTAATTTTAGCCTTGTGGATACTGGTCTAGCGAGTTCACCGATTATGTTTTCAAGTGGATGATCCTTAGTCAATTTTCTATTATGTTCAGAAATTTGGTAATCGGGATGCATAATTGTATGAATAGAATCCGACGATGAAGATTGATCAGAAGGGATTTCTAGAATTGGGATACCAAAGTACGGATCATTACCCATATATGCAATTTCAATATCATGATTGTCTTTTTCAACATCTTTAAGAATGACGGGAGGTTGAGTTTCGGGTGTTGTTTGAGAATGACTTGGTGATGGTGCATCTTGGTCAACATTTGTTGAAGAAGGTGAACTGGTTGATACAGCGGGAACTGGAGCAACTACTTCATGAATTAGAGTAACGACTTCAGTGGCTGGGTAATCAACACTGGGTGAAGGAGTAAGTAATTCATCAAACATCGGTTGAAACAAAATATCCCAATCTGTTCTTGACGGTGGTACAAACGGTGTTGAAGGATGAGGGTTTGACACGAGTCCTGAACTGATTGTTACAAGAGTCATTTTATGAAAAATTGC
Source organism: Tanacetum coccineum (assembly GCA_026074375.1). NCBI lineage: Eukaryota > Viridiplantae > Streptophyta > Magnoliopsida > Asterales > Asteraceae > Tanacetum > Tanacetum coccineum. Next base: position 21,274 of record BQNB010037579.1, read on the forward strand.
TGTGTTCAGAAGCCCTATAGCCTCTCCCCAACTCCCTACACCTACCACCCACCGCTATATGTTTCCCCCTCACACTCCCCTCGCTCCTTGAGAGAGGTTTAATTGAATCGTTGGTACGTATCGCTCGCCGCTGCTCTCTCGCGCGGCTTCTCTCTCCTTTCTTTGATGGGTGCGACCACCAGGGTGTAGAGATATAAGGGAACTGACATATCAGTTTTGGTTATAAACTTACCCATAGTTCGCACGATCATTTGTCGCAATTGGGGGGTGTTATGATGTGCACATAATTCTTGGTATATTTTGATTATGTGGGTAGGATTTGTCATGTAAAGCTAATAATGGTTGTTTTTCTGTGACGAAGACATACGAGGAACAATTTTTATTTGGGGTGTAAAAACATGCCGCGCTCGCGCCACTGCTGTGCATAAGGAATTGTGTGTGTGTGTGTGTGTGTGTAATTTGTGTGTGCAGAGCTTCTCTCGTTAGCGCGCTCGATGCGCGCTTTCAACGAACACCATTTGTGCTGTGGAGAGCGTGCAACAGATATGTTTCTGAGAGTACAACCTTCCAGTCAATATCAAAGCAATGTTTGTAACAAACACATGTTCCATCTTATGTTCTGATGCGTCGGACCAGGTGTCTTCTATGCCGCTAAGTAGATCATCTTGAGAAACTTGATTATGAAATTTGGAGCTTTATCTTTTGACCTTAAGCACTTAACCCATATGAATCAAGAGTAATCATCAACGATGACGAGGATGTACTTTTTTCCATTAACGCTTGCGACACGCATTGGTCACAAAGATCCATGTGCAAACAGATAGAAAGTTTTTTCTTGACTTTGTGTCTTCAGATTTAAGGTATGTGTGTTTTTCTTGCATTTTACCCATAGGCAACAAGCAGAAACAAATGGTCCTTTTTTGAGAGAGTTTAAGTTAGGGAGATGTGTTGAATAAGACCAGATGTCTCGCTAAATAGTTGATAGTACAAAGTTCGGATGAGACAAACGTCGGTGCCATATGCCAGTACTAAGTCTTCTGAGGCCATTGACAAGACATAATGTGTGTGTCGAGGACGTCCTAAACTATCTGCAAGAGAAGGGTTATAAGATTAGATAACTCGTAGTATATGCAATAGCCTGCAACACCTTCTAGCTCTAATAAGTTGTAAGAGGTGTTCGCACGTAGAGTCTCTACGTAGTGATCTAGAAGCGAGCTCCAGTCGCTCAAAATATGATCTCACACTTAGATGACTCTACCGAAATGTCATACAGCTACTGTGTATCCAGCACAGTAATCACACTCCATGTGTGCTGGAACTCACTGTGTTACACCACATAATTGTCATGAGCTGTACTGAGATATCTACCTAACAAATACAGAGATTCTACTAGAATTCTCAGTTTAGACCCCTTCCCTCCTGTGCTCAAGTCCATCGATGTCATAGCACTCATGCACTCAGAACCCCCGCGCTTACCACACCCCACCTCCAAGCTCTAACCATCCCTCCCTCTGCGCAACCCCGCACACCTCGCGCGGAGCTCACCCGCGCCCCGCAGACACCTTCCCTCCCGCGTAACTCCACCTGCTGTGGTGAAATCAGAAGTCAACCACCATCATTATCTACCGTTCTCACCCAACTTTCAGCTCACGACAACCTGAATGACTCAAGACGAGGAAGACTGGATCATCTCGAAAATATGGATCCTCCCACCCGCTGTCGACTGGCCGGCTTTACCCTCCCTTTTGTTCCGCACCTGATCTCTCGATTCCTAAGAACTCACTAGTTTTGCTCCCATAATACAGGTACATTAGTGCGTCGAGTGTCTCCTATGCGCTTCTGCTGTCGTCAAACCACACTATGTACTAACTCGGTTCCTCCGGTGCCTTTCATTTTATAGAGCACTGTCTGGTTTTCTCCTGGGGTACCTCCATCTGTTGTGTCAATCCTTGTTGAAATGGTACTGGCATTTTCTTAACTATAGTGATGGTCGACCAGTAGGTCTCCAGATTGTATCTAATATTTGTAAAACCTTTCCTGTTGGTTTCTAAACTTTTCTCTTGAACTTTTCTTAATCAGATTTGGATTTTTTACGAGCCATTTCACATTATTGATACTGTATATTCAAGAAGCACATAAATCATGATTTTCTGAAAGCATGCATCCATTACACTTAATCAATTTAAGTTTCAGGATTCGCATTAAGCTTAGAATGCTGCACATGAGCAGTTCCTTTAGGTTAAACAACACAATCTTTATTTTTCAAACTAGATTTAACTTTCCTAGGGTGGGCTTCTACTTTATTTTTCTGAATACTACTTGGAGTTTATGTTGGATTTTATCTTTCTTTGTACTTGCCTGAAGGCTTAATCCGTGCACTAGTGTACGGTTTTACTTCCTGTAGAGAACAATATTGTTATTAGAAACTAGATTTGATGTAGAGGCTAGTTTTTTTGTGATTGTGTTTCCTGAGGATGTGTAGCTTAGTGAATCTAACTCTTTCATTCTTGTTCTTTAGGGTCGTAGCCACTAATTGTTCACCATAATTGTTGATGCTAGGGCATATTTTACTGATGTTTTGTTAGCTAACTCCTGAATTTGTATAGTTATATCTTCTAGAGCAGATTTCTAAAGAATGATCTAATGGCATAATTTGCTCTAACATGATCAACTAGATCTATGAACTGCAGATTCTTCCTGAGTATGCTTCTCTCGCTCGCTCGGCAAAGCGGCGCTGTCCTTTTTATTCAACAATTTAAGGGTTATTGGCTTCTCTACATCATATCTAAGCATTCTAGATCAATAGTGTGTTTTCGTATACAGCATTATCAACTAGTGCTTTTCCTTTAAGTTTCTAGAAGTCATCCGTGAGAGCTGTAATTTCCAAATTTTTCTGAAGATATCATTTAATTACAAAGATTTCCACAAACTTTAGATTGACTTGATTAATTAAATGTTCACACTGTTCTTTTGATCGAATACGTGCTAGTTTAATCGAGTCATAAAGTTTTTTATAGGCCTGTTTCAAATGCTCTTCATTCTCTGAATCGCAAGCTTCAACTACCCTATTATCCAATTCCTTATTGATTGTTTCAATCTCTTCTGAAAGTCTTTTTAATCTTATCCTATTCATTTTTCCCTTAGAGATTTAATTCTCTCTTTCTACTTCTGTTATGGTGTGTCTGATAATTGATCAAAACTAGAGCACTTGTGATTTTGATCAACAAAAAATTGTCCTTTTGAGAAATTCTTGATTAAGTTGAGTATCACTTCTAAAGAGATGCATGATTTTTCAAGAGTGGGTAAATTTTGAACAGTTAGTTGTAAATCTCTTTTTCACCTGAAATCCTTTGTGTGAGAAGCTCGTCTCAAGTTATGAGGACACTTTAACCTATGCCACATTTCAGAAGCATTATCCACAAAAGAATTCACAATCATGTTCACAATATCTTTGCTAATGACTTGTTCCAATAGTCGTTCGTTTTTGTTCAAAACTTGATTCAATTTAACTTCAAATGTTTTTGACTCTAAACGATGTTGTTCCACTAGCCTGTTCCATTTGATGAAAGACATTTTGGTGACTTCAAAAAAGTTCATCAGCCAATTATTGATTGAATGTGTTATAATAAGTCCTTACTGAGCATTTACAAAATGAATATTTCATCCCTAAAACAAGCTTTTGTATGTTCGAACCCCTATGAGCCCTCAGTGATAGTTGTGGTCGTGGTTCTTTCTTTAACAACCACATCAAAACCAGCAAGATGGTATTTAAGTTTCTTCAAACTCGTATTAACCATGCTGACTTTAGAAAGTTCTTTTGGAACCTTAACTTTGGTAGGTCTACTAGAAAGAGTGGGTTCTGGAGAATTTACAGAATTCTGAGACCAAAAGGCTTGTTCAGCAGATAATTCAGTTTGTGGAACCAAATCTTTTGTCATTATCTCTGATATGTTGATCTAACGACAGCATAATCGACTAATGTACAGTTTTAATCTTTCTTTTATGAATCACTAGGATCGTGTTGTTTTAAAGCATTTTTGAACGACTCTCTTCAGCATAGCTTTAGAGGTCTTTTTAGGAGTTTGGATCCACAATCAGCTCTCGTATTTCTTAATGACATTAACGCAATCATAAAGCTTTGTTTTTTATTTAGTTTTTCCAACTGCTAGGGGGGGGGGCTGTGGGGGTGGGGGTGGGGGATGAGCTTTCTTCAGATAGAAGGATTTTGAAAACTTGAGCTTGTTTAGTAGTTTTGTTCATAGAAGAAAAAAACTGAGTTTCGTCACATGTGGTATAGTTTGTGCTGATTGATCTTTTTTAAAATCAATATTAACTAGTTGTTTGATCTTCTTTTTTCTCTAAAGCTCTTTTCTCTCATAGATGTCCTAGATTCTTCTTTCTTACACTCATTTTTGATGTGAGTGACTGTTTGTAATAAAGATTCCTTTTCTTTTAAATAGTCAGAAAGAGTTTGTTTTAAAGTCGATCTATCTCTTCTGACATGTTCACTGAGATGCAACGGTATCATTACTCCTTAAATCAACATTTTGTCCTTCTTTCAAAACTTTAACTTATTCTTTATATCTTTCAAGCTCAGCAGTTAAAGTATCATTGGCACTTTTATTATCCATATTTATCTTGGTACAATTAACTACTTGGGTTTTTAGTTGTTCTATCTACAGATATATCAGTGCATTGATTCGTGCTCGCTATCGAGTTAGATATTTTGAACAAGCCTGTTGTGATTTCAATCACATACTGAGATTAAGAATGATATTGCTATCACTGTTATTTCAGTCTTGAACGAGTCACAACTTTCTGACCGTCGTTGAGAAGCCGGCATCGCCTGCATGCTTGATTAGCATATTTTTCATATTATAATGATTGGTGTACCTCTGCAAGTGTCATCTGAACCATATGAGATAAATTCGTCTTGAGAGCAAACTTTGGCAGTGTTGAGTTCATCACAATCAGAGTCATATGCATCCAAATCATTAGCTTGATAAGCAGCATTGTGAGTAAAGACAGTTTGTGTGGCTTGACCTTTTGGAATTCATGGATCTGCCAAAAATGCTAATTCCTCCTCATGTAGAATTTGACCACTTGCTTGAGTTTGTACCAACAACACTTTATTCTTAAACTAAGAATCATCTCGTTTCCTCTTGGGTTTAGTGCACTGTTTGAACATATAGCTTTTCCCTTTGCAGTTGTAGCAAATAACCGTCCTTTGTTTCCCAGAATTGCTTCCACTTGCTCCTGGAGTGTATGTCCTTGAAGTACCCACAGCTAAAGAGGTTTGTCTCCCCTGAATTGGTTGTATCGTTACTCTTCCATTATTAATGGTAGCTTGTTGCCTAGGGTTTGACGAATTCCTCAGCTGGTTATTGGTAGTGGGATAACAGGAAGTGACAACAGCTATAAAAAAGGACATTCACTTGTTATGTTCTGAGCGAACGCAACATCAGGACGAGTACATCTCACATCATACATAATTGATCCAACAGCCGAAGCGTATTGGATATTTTGCATGCGCTGAATTTCAGCAGGTGTTGAAGCACCTTGAGATTTACTAAATTTTAGCTTTTCTTGCATTGGGATCGTTCTGCGTTTGGAATTTTCCATATAATATCTTTTCAAGATTTTCTCAATGCAAGCACTTTGACATAAACCAATTAATCGCTTTGATCTATCTCGGTAGATCTTAATTCCAAGAATATATTCTTGTTTAATTCTTCTTATATTAGTAACATTAATTGGTAGAATTAGGGTTTCATTAAAATTCAGTAAGCATGTTAAGATGATCATTAATAATCAATTAGAATGTAATTAATAGTGTTTGGATGCGTTTGGTTAGGTTTAGTTGTGGTTAAATTCGGAATTAAAATTGGGCAAATTTTTTAGGTCATCTTGTAAGTGTCATAACTTGGTCATACGGATAGCTTTTATTGATTTTATTGAACCTAAAATTAACTACAGAGAGTCTACTTTCCAACCCTGTTGTTTCATGAATTAAAAGTGAGTGTAGGTCAATCAAAATAATTTTACAAGATTCGTTGTCAAATCTAAGTTTTTGGGGCAGATTATGGGTTGTGTTTGTGAGGTCAAAAATCATATCAAAACATCTTTTTAATTGATGAGATTACTACTGTAGCAAGTTCATGATGTGTATGATTTTCTAGAATTTTTGTAGAATTTTTCTACGTGTTTAAATAGGTCTGATCAAGTTAAACTTTTTGATAGTCGAATCACATCCGAATTTGAGTACTTTATGATGTTGAATTTTTATAAAATAGTTAGGCTCAATATTATTATTTTTTTTAAAATAACATTAGTTCATAACCCATTGGGAAGGTAGGGAATGCAGTAGGTAAAGTCAATTTGATTATTTGGTATTTTATTTGTAGTCATGAATTGACTATAAAATTCTGCCGAAAAGATGGAATGTAACACCCCCAAATTGGGTCGCAGCGGAATATGGGTCCGGGGCGTGTTACTTCATAGATCAACAACACAAGATATATATAGAACGACTAAAAAGTCGTTTGAAAACGATACATTGGATTTAACAAAGTAATTGTTTACATAAGCCCGAAGCTTAACTTGTTCACTTGATCAAATACAAAGATTTTCAGCCCATAACAGATAACAAAATGAAATGCGACAAAATCTTTTATGCAAGACATCCAAATCAAAACCACCAATGTATCCATCGCACCTTGTGCTTATTGATCCCCTGAAAAACATTGCTTTAAAACGTCAACAATAATGTTGGTGAATTCATAGGTTTGATAAATCATATATTGTAGGACCACAAGATTTCCCAAGTGTATGATAATGCAACAAATGCAGACATCATATAAATGTAATTACGTTGCTCTAAGCTCATGACACTGAAGCTTGACGTGTATGAATACCAAATTAATGGCCTACATTGCCCGTGGTGATGTTCTAACCCGCAACATCCTATATTCGACATGGTATACGTTCGTTTGTCCAGTGATAGCTAATCACCCGAACGGGGTTGTCAAACCCAATAGATCTATTTATAACATTCGCGCTCGTAATTAACAGTTCATGATAATGGGCTCAGATTGGGTTATCGCTACTTAGGCAACATGTAATCATAATGTGAAACTTAACCACTTGTGTCCAGTTGTAAAACATTGCATGTTTTTCACCCCAAAAACTTTGTAAAACCCCAAAAACTTTGTAAAACAAAAGCATGTAAAACGTGGGGCTATGAACTCACCTTGAGTGAGCAAATACCAAGTGTATCTCAAATAACGTGCCACGCGAATCGATCAAATGCAACCTATTTAATTTAAGGTTGTATAAGTACCGAGTACTTTAATCAATAACATTGAATATAATCCTATAGTTGTTACATCGTACTATCATTCGGGCTATCATAATTAAAGAGGTCATGACATGACGTACGAGGAGTTAGGACACTTTAAATCGTAAATCCAACAACTCGTCGATACGCCATCCGAAGAGGCCTCATTATGAAACTCCCTAGTAATATAGTACTTTGATAACCACATAATATTCTATATAGCTCAATCACCAACTAATGGTTTTGGTAAAATTGTGTTTAATAAGTTAAAACGTTTATAATTACCGTTTTAGTAAAACTGGCGTAACTTTCGCGTTTTAAACCCGATTCTCGCGTTTCTTATGTCCATCTTTTCGTATTAAGACGGGTTATCGATATTTGACATTTTCATAAATTTTGTCCCCTGATGAACAGTAACTTTTACTGTTCATAACAGACATGAGTTTTATAAAATTCGTATTTGTTGTCGTAAAACCCGAAAACGTCGTATTTTATTCGTTATAGCTCCGTTTTTAGTGATTCTTTCGAGGACGTTCTTGTATTTGAAAGTTCTATATATTTATGAGGTTTACAAAAATATAACTTTCTGTCATGAATAGTAACTTTTATAAAAATAGTTTTATAAAAGTATTAATTGTCGTAAACTCGCGAAATTCATAACTCGTTCGTTATTAATTGAAAAATTACGATTCTTATCATTTTGGAATCCTAAAAATATGTGTTATTTGTTAAAAATATCAACACTTGCTGTTTATAATTTTTATAAAAATGTTTTTATAAAAATTTACTTACGACTTCGTTTATTAACGTATAACTCGTTTTTAACATAACTTTTTCGTTATTAATCCGTTTGACAAGTTTCTTACCTTTTCGGAATCGTCGTGAAATGTATTATCTTATAAAAATATAAAATGAGTATGTCAAAATTCGAATTTTGGACAGCAAGTTTGCTTGAGTTTGTTAAGTCCATTTTTAACCTTTTCTTTATACTTTACCACTTTTGTATTTTACCACAAGTCTCATATATCATATATGTTATAAATTATACATATATTAAGTGTCCATTGTCCATCCAAGTCCTCATGTGTCCAACTTTTATAAAGTCCATCAATATACTTACAAACCACAACTTTAATATTTACCATAATTTACTAGTTTTTCATATGGCTACTTTTATACAATAATCATTAACATACAAGCCTTCCCATCTTGTTATAACTTTATTTTAATGATTATCTAACATCAATATATGTTCATAATTAACCTCAACATGTCATTTGTATTTCTTTAACTTGAAACATATTATTAAACCATTAAAACCCTAATTTATACATAATCATTTTCATACTTAACCAAGAGTGTAAATCACTTGTGTGACCATTTTAACATGATGTCAACAACATCATAGGATATATAAATGTGTACATTATGATGACAACAAATAAAAACTTCTCTTTACATGTTAATGATCCTAAATGGTGATTTAAGCTAAATAGAATAATCATATGCATAAAAATGAAAGTTATAAGAACATAAAGAGTTCAAGTGGACCTTAAGATGTGAGATGATGATGATGATAAAGTGCTAAACCCTTGTTTAGCCACAAAATCCAAGCTTACACAAAGAAAATCCTAGCTTTCCTTAACAAAACCCTAGTTTTCTTTTACTTGCTTAATACTTGTAAATGGTGATTCAATGGATGGAAACACCTTAGAATGTCTTATAATGGATGTGTATAAGTGTGTATGGGTTGATTAAAATTTTGTATGGGTTTGTGTGGTTGGGGTTTTGATGCCGTAGCATGTATAGAGCCAAAAGGGAGTATATGTTTGATTTTTATAAAGTGTAAAGTGTGTATGAGTTATCTTAGCTAGTAATGCATGTATATAGGAAGTAATTCTAGTCAAGGGAACATGGTATGGCTCAAGGGATGGTCTTTAGGTCTTAGGGATGGCTTGGTCTTGGTCTAAGTCAAGGAAACAAAGTATGGTGTGCATTAAAGAAGCATGGTGTTCTTTTGACCAAAGTGAAGAGTTTTCCTTGAATTTCTTTTATAACTTTGCATCTATAACAAGAATTTCGGCATAATTGAGATATATATGATATATTTGAGTAAATTTTATGTATTGGGTATAAAAGTGGGTATTTGTTGAAGCGTAGAAAAGTTTTCGTGGTTCCGGGAGTGCCTAAACGCAATTTATCGCGAAACGTATACACTTAACGTATCCGATAAAAATAAAATGAACAAAGTTAATAATTATTCTCAAAATAATTATATAACCCTTGCTTGATGTAAATATTTAATTGTTTGATACCCGTTTACATTGAACGCTAATTTTTAGTTTACGCGATTTAAACTTAATTCATGAAATTACAAGCAAACGCGTACAACACTAAAAATAAATAGTACATTTATCGACGTTGTCAATGACTTGAAAACACAGGGTGTTATATTTAGTGTGACCATATATGCCATTTAGTCACATTGTTCAAGTGTGTGACAAATATTTGTCACTATTTATATGTATATCGTGACTAATGCTTCAAGCTTACTTGTATTGGTCTCACGTTCCAAATTCATATGTGGCCAAACAATATTACCAGTTACTTTTAGCCACATGATGTTCGAATGTGTGGCAATACGGTTCTAATGGTCACACGATAAAAATGTTCATGTGTGACTAATTAGTAAATGGTGTCTTTTTTGGTACTTTTGGTCACATAAATATGTAAATGTGTGGCCGTTCCATTTTGCCCATGTGTGACCAAAACTAGTTTTTGTACTAGTGATAACGTCCTATTTTCATAGATAGTTAAGTGGGCATGGACTGCTAGTATATGAATTTCCATTAAGCAGTAAGTTGGTAAAGCCTCCATGAGCTAGGATTCAATATAACCACCAATATAGTTTCCTAGATAGATTATAATCAACGGTGTAAGCTTTATGCGGGTTTAGGTTAATTATGATAGGATTAACTAACGACAAACCTCGAGTCTAAGGAGAAGATCCATTTAACTTTGGAATGATATACCACCAACAAATTAATACAATCATTGCACACTAGACAATCATGGCATTTTATTAAATTAAACTAGCTAATAAGTTTTCATAACATTTGACCGCTTCCCTATCTTTTGTTAATCACTTGTGTGATTATTTTTCATCACCTTAGGATAGTTAGAACTAAACTCGTGCCAGTCTCTCAGACTGAAAACCTCCTCTCTTTGCATTAGTTTAAGTTTAATTAGATTAGTTAGAATAATTAGGTTAGATTAGTACTAAACCTAGGTAAATAAAATACCTATAGAATTAAGAGTTAACTTCCACTCTCTGTGATTGACACTCTACTTACCACAAAACTCCATCTAATCGAGTACACTGCCCGTTAAAGTGTTGTTTTAGGTAAAGTTGGCAAAATATAAATTTAAAACTTGAAAACATAAATAACACCTACACGACGACACATCATGTATATATTATTACATTTTAAGTTTTTAAGTTTTTGAGAAATGTTATTCACTATTTCTAAATTGCGATGATTTGGCTTACATATAACCCTTAGAGTTTTATAAATTACTTTTATTTTAATCTGACTTATTTTTAAAATTTAGATATTGTTTATATAACTTTTTTTTCTTTTTTTCTTTTTTCTAGAAATGAATTAAAGGCGGTTTAGAAAAAATAGATATCCAGTTTTAACTTTTATTCATCAATCATACCATGTGGCAATATCAAGCTCTCTTGTTTTTTAATTTGGTTTCTATCAAAGATATAGTTTTCTATGTTGGTTCCAAAATTTATTATAGCATGAAAGATTAAATAATAATCAAAATAAATCTCACATATTTTTAAAAGAGTGATGCTACACCCACATTATTAAAAAGCATGTTACTTTTGTGGACGTAGCATTAATCTTCTTAAAAAGCATTCTGGTTATAATGGTCAATTTTTTGAAAACATTATTAATTTCATTTAGTGATCATGAAACGTCAAATGCTAAATAAGTTTCATTTAATTAATTTCATTATAGAGTTACAAACATTGATATACTATATAAGAACATTTGCTTAAGCATATACACAGTCCTCAAACGTAGTTGCAATTGCAAGCTTTTTAAACTCAGAGAACATCAATGGCAAAAACAACAATCTTTTCATTATGCTTCCTTAGTTTTCTCATTTTCTACTTTACATATGTTGAAGTAAGCTATTCATTACTCTTGTACTTTGATCATTAATTAATTGTATATTTTTTTTAAAACAAACTAAAATTTTTTCTCGTGCCAATTATATAGGGGAAGACATGGTGTGTTGCTAAAGTGGGTTCCTCTAAAGACTGGTTGATTCAATTTATAAACGATGTATGTTTGCATCTCGCATGTGAGCCGATCATGTCAGGGGGTCATGTTTTGAACTAGATAATTATTATAATCATGGATCATATGCTATTAATCTTAATTACAGGGCCACCGGTCAATGTGATTTTAGCTTTGCAACTATAGCCATCACAGATCCTTGTAAGTTACTTTTCGATCTATATTCTTTCTGTAAAAATTTGTTGCTTCAATTAAGATAATAGTCGGGGTAAAGTATGATAAACCTAAAAAATGGTGTTAACTTATAACGTTGACTATATCTTTTGGTGCAGCTTTCCTTCGATGTCATTATCCATGAAAGGACGCATCATGCATGTTGGAGTATTTGAAATGAAGATACCAAAATAAATCCTTTTGTAGTCTCCTTTGAAAATAAGTAATACGAAGAAGACACGTTTGTTGAATAAAATAAACTTTTTTTCTCAACTTCACACTGTTTTAACATTCTTAGTCATCTGGCAAAGTGTTATTATATGCTTTAACTATAGTTATGTAAACCTAATAGTCGATCTCAATATGACACCAACTAGAGGGTTGCGGGTGACTATTTCTCATTTCAAACAAAATTACATTAGTGCACAACCATATGCATTAGGCTTTATAACGATATAAAAACATGAGATTTTGATTTGATCTTATTTGGAACCAAAAATCACGAAAGGCGTGCAACCACAATTTCACCAGATCACGGTGAGACAAACAAAGCATATAAAATACTTGAACCAAAAATGTTTGGTGATAAAAAGATGTTTGAGTAACTAATTCAAGCCAATGTTTCTATTTAGTGATACATTATGCATAGAAGATGTCGTTTATTATACATACTAGCACTAAGACCCTGCTTGATGTACCTGCTAGTTTCATAATTATATTTTACTAAAAATACTAGAAGATATAATATACATAATTGATTTTGATTATGATGCAACTTACTAAACAACTGATAACAAAAATGCATTCATACGAATATATTAAGCAAAACTATGTGAACCGGCACATGCTTCCATAAAATTTAAAAGTTTTATAGATTGTATAATACTTCATTTTACATGGTATATAAGATCAATAACCGAGAGTTTGAAATTGTTTACTTTAAACTTTATCTACTAAAAATATAAGTGTGACTATTTTCATGTACTTATTTAAACTAACAAGTAACATAATCATATAAGCAATTTCATGGAAACATTAAAAACTCCTTACGTGTATACAAAATCAACATATAAGCACTTTAATAAGCAATCTGAAACACCCTCATACTCCATATAGGGATATTTCAGGTGTATATTTATGGGAATTCATGCACGCATATTTAGAGTATTATGAACTTGATTAAGGATACTTATGTTTGCTTAATCGGTACTCTCTTTGTACTCAATGGATGCAGTAGCAGGATCTGAGTTTGATAGTAAAATATGAGGTTCAAAGTTTATTTGTACTGTACTTTTTCGCAATGAGGGTTATTCAAAATTAATTCGTTTAACTGTGGGAATGGTACTTATTTTGCCAATGTATACGCCACTTGATTGGTTATATTAACGAGACCTCGTGCGTATATTGCTGATTTGAAAAAAATATTTATCCAACTATTTTCATATGTATGATATTGGACATTCAATGAATAACACAATAGTTAATTACTCGTTATGCATTGTAATGTTTGCTACCAGACCCCTATATAAGCTAGTGTACTAAACATTTCCTAACTTACTACTCTTAAAATAAAAGAAAAAGAGCTCCAAAAGTCGCAACTTTAATGATCCATTTTAAAATTTAGTGACTGCATTCCTTTAAGTGATGTTTGGTGCACTGGAGCGAAAGTATGAAACCAAACAAGTTTTATATATTTCTTGTGAATAAATTATTATTGATTCATTAAACAAATGCTTACGTAGGTTGTTAGAAACTAAAAAGTGTTAATTATTAACAATGAACTAGTCTTGTAATAAATATTACTTTAGTTTGTATTTATAATGTAATAAGTCAAGCTTGGTCAAACTTAAGTAAATGTTGACCAAGTAAGACCAAGTTAGTAAAAGTAGGAAAAGATAAAAAGGTAGGAAAGTAGTTTAAATATCCATTAAGATGGGATTAGAAGGTTAGCCATTTAAGTCATTTTGTAATCTCCCTTCCCTTCCCCCATTCTTTTTCCTTTGTTAGTGAAAATTGAAAATGTGTAAAAATACTCTCTAGCCTCCTCTCTCTAATCTTTACACGAGCTTAATGATATCTAATGCAAACATGACCTATATCAAGTGGTATCAATCGCCGAGAGAGATCTAGATTGTGTTTTCGTGAATCAAAACGTGCGTAATTGTGATTATTTTTATCGATAGATCTTTCGTAAGTATGATTCGTGTGAGTTTCGTACCATTTAGGTGTTAGATTTACTATTTGACGTCTTTTTGATCTTCAAACGCTTTCAAAAGACTTTCGTATACGTCAAATTGTAGATTTAATAGCATATTTACGAAGATTATACATTTAGATTTCATTTTGATCGAAAAATATTCGAGTTTCATCACTTTCGTATCGTAGAAATCAGCTTTTGGAAACTATTTTAGGCAGGAAACTTACTTTCGTATCACAGTTTTAGGTTTCATATTAATGAATTTCATTTTCAGAAACTACTTTTAGTGAGTAATTGTGCTTTCGTAAGACAGTTATAGGTTTCAGATTATAGAACTTCGTGCATTTGAAAAGATAACACTCAAATTTATCATGATAAACCGTAAAATCAATACTATGAGTTCTATTGGATTCGATTGAGATCTATTTGAAAGTTTTCATGTTGAAGGATATACGAAAGTTAAAGATTGTAGATTTTATGAAAGTTTGTAGATTTTCGATTTTACAAAAGCTATGGTTTCGTATTGATGAGCTTTCGGTAACCGTTTGGTTTTGTATTATAGTGGAAGCTTTCATATCTGTGGTTTCGTATTTGAGGTTTCTTATCAAGATTGTGGTTTTGGTTTCGTATCTTTAAAGGTTTCGTATCACATGTTTCATATAGAAGGTTTCGTATCGCAGTTACATATCCATAGGTTTCATATTTCAAGTTTTGTATTTCTAAGTTTCGTACAATAAGTTTCGTATCACAGGACAGATACAGTTTTGTATTATGAGGTTTCGTATTCATAAGTTTCGTACAACAGGTTTCGTAAGACAGGTTTTCTACTTGAAGATTTCGTATTACAGGTTTTGTATTTGAAGGTTTCGTATTCTAGATTTATGAGGTTTTGTATAACTGATTTTGGGGTTTCGGATCTTCATACTTTTAGTCACTTGGGCTTTCGTATAAAGTTTAGGTTTGGTATCTTTAAGGTTTCGGATTCATTGTAGTTTCGTAATACAAGCCTAGTTGTTGTTACTTTTTGATCTCACGATTGCAAGTCTTTATTTCTAAAACGATCCAAGTTTGCATTGTACTCATTGATTGATTCACATCGTGTCTACTGCTAATCAACAAACACTTGCAGAATCAGGAGCTTCAGATAGACCTTCGATTTTAGAGAAAGGAAGCTATGTGCCATGGGCAAGTTGGTTTTAAGGTTTTTGGAAAATAAAAAGGAAGAAGAAGAATTAATAAGGGATTCAATCTTTAAAGGTCCATACAAAAGGAAAGACATTCTTGATCCAAACAATGAATCAAAGAACATACCTAAACCAATCAGCAAAATTTCTAAACCAGACAAAGAACATGTAGAATATAAGTAATCTTTAAATAAACACATAAGTATGAAGAAATCTAGAGAGAGTGGGAGGTTGCTTCTAGTAAGAGAAAGTGAACATGAAAAAATTATATTATTGTGTGAAAAATGAAACAACCAATACCCTTTCCATAACATGGAAAGGGTTTATATATGTAGTATGGTCGGATAAGGCCTTGGCTTTCATGGGCTTTCGATGGGCCTTGGACTAACTAGCTTACTTAGTTTCTAAATATTACTATACGAGCTATCTAACGATATAATGGAAGTGGCCAATACTTTTCGTGATCCTAACAATCTCCCCCTAAGGGAGGTCACTCCATTTTAAAATAACTTAAACCTAGCATACTATGCTTTGTATTTAGTCTTGTGCTCGCAGACTTGTTTTCTTGACATTATCTTGTGAACATGATGTAGTGATCTTTAAATTTAGGCTTGAGCTTGTTCTGTTAAGGTTGACTTGTATGTGAACCAGAACTTCTTTGAGATCATTAACCAAGCATAATCTCTTATCATCATCTTATGATCTTGTCGCCATCTTATGCACTCGTAACTTTTGGACTGACATGCTCATACTATTGTTGTTTCTTGGTCTTGAAAGCTTGAATAAGACATCTTTCTTGAAATTCTTTAACTATAACACTTCGTCACTTCAAGAAAGACGTTCGGTATCAGAGTGACGGAAACTTCTTTGAAATTCTTTGACTTTAATACTTCATCACTTTAAGAAAGACGTATGGTATCAAAGTAGCAGAAGTCTTAAAATATGTACTTGAGCTTTCATGATGTCTTTACTTTTGTCGGTCAGGTATGAGCATGTGGCTTTGAATCTTGACTTGTCTTGATCCAATAGCTGCGACAATCGGGATTACCTATATAAAAGGGTTAGTGATAATCAACAAGTATGGACGAAAGTCGCTTTGTCGCTTCGTCGAATACGGTTGTAATAATGGTTTCACAGCTGTACTAGCCATTCTCATTACCAGAGCGTCTCAAAGCAGACAGCATGATAAGAGTAAACTGGTAAGTTTCTATCTTCCTGATTAAGCCGTCAATTCATGTTTAGCTTTCCTATGTCCAGATACCCTTGTGAGGCTTCCCATAGACATAGTATTGAAATTTGATTTAGGAAAATCAGTCGGTGTGTCAAGATGCAAACAGTTTTTATGACACACCAAGAGTTTTATCTTTTTCAAAATTCATCCGTCAATACATAAGCTGGACCAAATTGATATCCAGTGTCACAAGTGTAATCCATATAGGATCTTACAAGTTACATACCGTAGAGCTTGTTTGATGTTGGCTCTAGAAGGATTTCCATCGTCATTGTGAGTACTTTTTAGGTATCACTCTGATGTTCTGGCAAAATCACAAGAAAAATGTGTAGGACTCTTAATATATTTCTTGTTTTCACATTGTGTGAATTAGCAAGCATATTTTGGATAAGTGTCCTATTGAGATTTATGGATGATCTCTTTTGGCTCTAGACTCAATAGTGCACATTTGGTTTTAGTAATCGGAGGCTGGAGCAGACTGCCACCTTTTCAATACCTACTAACTCGGTGAGTGTAATCTTCATGAGGAATGAAACAAGATTTTGTTGAGAGACCTTGAGTGGCTAGGGAGGGTTGTGCATAGCGTTACTGGGTCTATGGCTATCTTCAATACCAAACAACAGCTTAGTGTTTCTGATAGCGTATGTGTTGACCCGGTTTCTGCCTAAGTGTATGAAGGGTTTCTTTCTTTTCACCCTTTATCCTTACAATTCTTTTTCATTCTTCAACCCCTTTAGTGCTTACCGAGACTTCATGACTAGTACCTTGTTGGGTTTGTTCCAGTACTAGCTCCATCTCAGTCGGTACTATTCCCTTATTCTCACTTTTACACCTTTTTTATATCATGCCTAAGGACTTCTACATTATCTAGTGGATTGTCCCTGGGTAGATCCCTCTGGTTCTGGTTGGATCATGGGAACGAACACCTAAATCTAACCACCTTATAACTCCAAGTAATAAATACATGGTCGGTCTTTTGGTATTGTTCACAACCTAAAAAACCATTTGAAAACATCGACCAAGGTACTTTGATATAAATCAAAACATTTAGTACCTCAATGTTTATACTATTTAGAAATGCTCCCCCTGCATATGTGCATCAATAATTGAAAATGTTTAGCACATACGAGGACAGGAGTTCACACTTGAGTCTTAATGATCACATTATACAAGTTATATATATATATATATATATATATTAATTACATTTTCTCCCCTTATCAAGAATGTCAAATCGTTTGATATTTTGGATATTAATTGATTCAAATATAATGCTTTCGGGGAGAAAAATGTTCTAATTATATATCAAGCCTATCATTGGAACATTTTAATGCGCCCCCTCAAATTATGAGGGAATAATATGGTGTTTGAGTACGATAAATTTAAATTTTTTTGAATTTACTAAGAAATTCTTGAAAATTTCGTACTCAACCACGATATTTGCCTAATATCAGTCTACACTATTAATTCACATATTCACAATATTGATAATTACGAAAGAATGACCTGAAATGTAGTAGGACAAGATATGACTAAGTCATATTGTCCGTTCAAGCAGTCTAAGGTCTTCTCCGTACTCTCTTCCACCAATAAACTTCTCTAGATTCCTCATTAACCTTCTTTGAAAGAGCTACTTATCGATATCCTGGATCATAACACAAGCCCTTCGCTTGTCTAATCCACTCTATTTCTTCTTTGGCAGGTATTCCATCCTTATTCCCGAAGTAATATCATGAAGAGCAGTCCGAACATAATTGAGCGTACCATCACTGAATTTATGGAGTTTATCAATGCGCATTAATCGATTTCTGTTGTTTTGGTCCTTGTATATCACTCCTTGAGGATCTGAATATGTAGTATATGCGGTTTTGTTCCTGAGATCTGACGTTAATGTGTCTGGTTTGGTGAGGTTGAGCTTCTTTTGGTAACTTTTGACACCTAATTGAAGATCTTCTACCCGTCTTTGAATGACAATACGTCTGGTGAACATACCCAATGCCACATTCAAGTAAAAACATTCGTCTATTATGAGATTGGATAGCCTCTGTTGAACAAGTAGGAGTAATATGTCCTCGATGTCTTGTAGGTGAAGTCGTGGGAAATCACCTTCTTTAAACGTGTATAGGTGTTGATCCTCTCTACGAACTTAATTCTCATCCAAGTGACTGTAGTCATACCACTTCATAATCTTAAGGCTGGTAACTGCAATGATATGTTTTCTGGAGTAGACATCTTTCGACGAAGGCCTGTTGCTTGCAAACACATAAATTTTTTTACGTTTGGGACCCCAGTGTGAAGTACTCCAGTAGGCATGTTTATCATAAACTACCTTTATGGGACTCCATATATTAGGAACCATGTCTTCAATCTATTGGACCTTATTAGTAGTAGCCTTTGTCTTTATTACGGAAGTTGAGTATTTTCTGCTTAAACTTCCACCTTTCAGATATTCCAGGTCGTTGTTGATAAAGTAATCAAAAGGGATAACATGAAGACCTTAATTATTTAGAATCAACGAGAGAGGCTTACGAAGATCGAACGGATATTGCTTGCCTTCAGGGTTATGCCAATCTAATCGTTCAGTTGTAGCTTTAAAACATTCTTCAAAATGATACTCTAGTTCCGTACGACTCTTCTAGGTAACTTTGAGTAGGTTTAACGCCGGTCTAACCAGAAGTTCTTGAGTCAGATTTGTGATGTTAAGCCGATTCATGACAAATGCAGAGAAGTTGATTGGAGTATCCATGAGCTCATCGAATGAAGTAGGATGTTTTTTAGCATGAGCATTGTTGCTAATCCATGTTTGAGATGGTCTGAAGTCAACTTGTTGTCTCTTATTCCAATTAGGATCAAGAGTCGGAGGTTGCTTAGGTTTCTTGTACCAGTCCTCCTTAGAAGCAACCTTGTTATCGGGTTGTTCATCATTGTTACCCGTGTCAAACTCTTGATTCTGTTTCACTCCCGAGTCATCAACTGTATGACTTGACTCCTCTGCATGGGCAGACTTGCCAGATGACTTATGTTGAGAACGGGAGGTACCTTTAGAAGAGCTTATTGACTTGGACTCCTTGGATTTTGGTTCCCTAGATTATTCAACATCTTTACTTGACTTCCTTCTTTTCATCCCTTAGTCTAATCCAGCGAAGGGGTCTTGATCTTTATCTTTGTCGTCTCGACTCCTTTTCAACGAGAATACTTCACCATATGTATCAAAGAGATATTTGTCAGTGTTATAAGATTTGACTAGTGCATCATAAAGCTCCCTTTTTATAATCAGCTCTAAGATATGATTTGTGTTATTCCATCTTGTTCATAAGAATCTTTGCCAGTTCAAACTCAGAGAGTGATGCAGTCGCCTCATAAGTAGACTTTGGTTGAGATGAAGACTTTGTCAAGACAACAGCTTTTAGTGATTTTGTGATATTTTGCTCAATCACAGGAGTTGCAAATTTAAAGAGTGCTTGAGGAAGAATATGAGGAAGTTAAGAATTGACTTCTTCTTTGATAATAGCTCTCACTAATATGTCAATGAGATCTATATACTCCCTCATGTCTGCAAGAGCTTCTTCTCTACATTCTGCAGTATGGGACTTGATGGCTTGTTGAATGCCTTCTCCTAGTTTGTTGTTAATGTAGCGATCTACAATAAAAGGGATTGAGGAGATGTCTTGAGCATACTGATCAACTTGCTTCATTTCTGACAGATCTCTTTCCAAGTTGGTGACTCTATCGTTGAATTTAAATACATATGAGAAGTCTAGAAGTGCAAGAAATGAGGTTGTTGCTTCTGAAAATTTTGGTGTAGGAGTTGGTGTTGCTTGTTGTAGAAGAGGATTAAAAGGAGGAGGTGGTAGAGGAATGGTTGTGGTAAAAGTAGACGTGATTTCAGGGATTACCGTTATTGGTACGGTAAAAAGAGAAGATGTCTGATCGCTTGGTTCTTCATGATGAACGATGGTGTCCATCAAGGAAGCAATCTCATTGTTAGCTGGAGAAACGTTCTCAAAGTTTAGGAGCTTCTCTGTGAAGTCGGATGAGACAGAAGAACTTTCCATTGGACCTTCAGTCTTCTGTGTGTCATGAACAGCTGTAAGTGTCACATGAGCATCTTTTTCTTCCTGCTCAAACCCTGACTCTTAAGAAACATTATGTTGATCTGCTCTACCTTGATCAGCATCAGTCATTTCTTCATCTTCTTTCCATAAGTTTACATTTGCATCTCTGTACAATTCCTCAGCATCATCTAACTCTTCTTTAGTCTCCTCTTTTACATTATTAGCATCATCTTCTTTATCAGTGAATTCATCAACACATTCCTCTTCTTCTTCTTCATGTTCTTCATTGGACTGATTGAGATTAGGATTCTCATTTCTGTCCGATTCAGTCCTTTCGTGATCACTATCATCATCATTGTCATCATTATCTCCATCATCATCATTATCATCATTATCATCATCATCTTTAGTATCATCTTTATCATCATCATCTTCTTCTCCACTATCACCCCAAGACTCTTTGTCACTTTTAGATTCATATTTGGGTACATCAAGAACCCCTGGTTTAGCACCAGTTCCTTCATCTATACCAGAGATCTTGCATTGTTGCTCATCAGGAACCCCTGATTCAAAGTCAGTTCCATCACCTAAGCCACTTGCATGAGAGATGTGAAGTTCTTTCTTGCTTCGTTTTGTAACCTCCTTGAGCTGAGCAACTTTAGATATAGTTACTTCTAAGAGAACGTTCAAACCTTTGCCTATATCAGCTTTAACCGGTTCCTTCTTCTTAGTCAGTTTAGGTTTAGTAGTTGTCTTCTTGGATGAAGTTACATCTTTCTTAGCTTTGCCAGGCTTTTTGGTAAGTTCTTTGGATGAGACTTAGACAGTCTTCAGTTTAGGTAAAGCGGGGTTCTTAAACTTCCTTGCCTTCTTAGGCTCTTTAGCACCACTTGCATAAGCATAGTATGTCTGGTAGGAGGTAAAATTTAGAATGTCTTCATTAATTATCTCCTTAGGAATCAAAGCTCCAAACACTTGATGTTCTTCAGTCTTGGATACATATTTTAGTGTACCCAAAAGACTGTCATCTCTAGCTATGTGTATATTTATCCTGTTTCTCATGGAGATTGACTTGTTTTGTGAGATGAAGTGATTGATGATGATCTTTGTAAATCTTGAATAGGGCATGCTTTCCTTTGAGAAGTGATTGTCGATCTGGAAAGCAAAATCTTCCCAGAGTAGTTTAACAAAATCTACGTTCTTGCAGTGATACACCCCCTCCCCCCCACAGAATTTGAGCTCTTGACAACCTAAGTTTATCAAGTCCAATGGTTTTCCCTGAAATGCACCTATTGATGACAGCTGCAAACGTCCTCCAGGGTTGATGCATGTTATCAATGAACAATTCATGTAGAGTCTCAATATTTCTTGTGTATCCTAGTTCAGAGTTGAATGATACAATTTCTTCATTAGTAGAAGGAGGTATATCAAATAGTTGATTAAGAGGTTTTGGACAAATTTAAAGAATGTCACAGAATACTTTAGCATTCACTTTGAACTTGTTGTTGTCAAACTTGAATTGATATGATGATGAGTCTTTAACCTTGGTAACTGTATTCCAGAACTGATGCATGTATATTTCTGGAACTCCAACAATGATCAGGAATGCGGGATAGCAAGGACTGAGCTTTAGAGCATCCAAAGTAACTTGATAAGTAGCTTTTCTTTATGGCTTGGAAAATTCGATTCTTCTGTTGCATTTGCCAATCTTGAGTCTTGCATTTGGAGGAACCAAGGCATTGTCAAGAGCAATTTGATTGGAAGCAGTAGGATTTATGGTTCTGCTAAGAAATGATCAATACAGTTTATAAACAGGGCAGATATATACAACTAGACAATTGCAACACATTGAATCAGGTATTCAACACTAACACAGGAAATAGATCATAGAAAGTCATCAAATAAGGTCAATCAGACTAACTATTGGTCAAACATAATTAACTACGTAACACAGATAAACACATATACAAAATACCTAAAATAAGTCATCTAATGAAACATTATAGGTATAAATCACTTAGAGTAAAATATGGTATAGTTTTACCTTGGAAAGTGTATAAATCGCCTAGTTATAGGGTGTGTATAAATCGCTTGGTTATTCAATAGTGTATAAATCGTTTAGTTATAAGGTGTATAAATCGCCTAGTTCTGAAACATTGTATAAATCGCTCAGTTATAAGAGCTATGTATAAATCGCTTAGTTATAAAGAAGCGTATAAATCGATTAGTATTAACGTTTGTATAAATCGGTTAGAAAAAACGAATGTATAAATCGGTTAGGGTTAACCAACGTATAAATCAGTTAGTACACACTGATGTATAAATCGTTAGTACTCACGGATGTATAAATCGCTTGGTTATAACTTTATGTATAAATCTGTTGGTTCAAGTTGTGAGTATAAATCACCCAATATAAACACGTCGTATAAATCGGTTAGTTCAAAACTAAGGAACATATAAATAAGTTAGGGTTAAACTCATACAAACATAAATTTTAAATCCGAGCAATTATAACACATCAAACATGATCATAAGTAGGCACAAAAAACACATGAATCTTTTTATAACATTAATTTCCCACAAACATTGCCACAAAGAGTCAAAAATGACCAAGAACACACAAATCACTTAAGCATACAAGATTAATGATAAAGTAATGGATTTTCTAATTCAAATGCACTCTAGGATATAGACAAACACTTTCTAACCACAAACCCACCAACATTTTACAAGTTCTTCCCTAATCCATAATTTTCGACCACAAAATCAAGAAAAACATAATCATATGATAACCATATAAAAACTGTATTACACGAGTGTTGTACACCCTTAGACAAACAAAACCCCTCAACTAATTTAGGGTTTCACCCACTTTTGATTTTGAAGAACCCTAATTAGATTTTTAGGGTTTTCGAACTAAAAAACGTGTTTCACCTTAATTTCTTTAAGAAATATGATGTTTAGGGTGTAGTGAGCATAGTCTTAGTTTACCTTAACTTTTGAGGATGAAGAAAATGATGGTTTTGAAGGATTTAGAGCTAGCAACAATGGTGGAGAGAAAAAATGTAAAAAGTGTTTGTGTCCGTGTGTTATTAAACCAAGAAAGGGGGTGTTTGTAGTTTGAACTTTTGAGTTTTGACACAAATGCCCCCTGAACTTTTAATCCCTATGCATTTTGCTTAACTAAGTTCTCTAAGGCATGATATAGTTTAACTAATGGCACACTTAGTCCCTAAATTTTACGCTACAATGCTTAGATACTTATTCTTGCAATTAAATCCCTAAAGGCATAAACATATATGGCACAAATAAGTTAAACTTAATTACCTCCCCTTTAATTGTTAACCTGTTATTGTTTAAAACATTTTTCCATTTATCACAAACTGATTTTATGAAGAAGATATTTGACATCCCCCCCCCCCCTCAAACAATGACCCGTTTTCTATTTAAAGAGTTGTAGTCGTTGTTTGAGTGGTCAAATGTCTTTGAAAATGATTTTCTGATGAATTTATGATATTAATGTTTTGTTTCTGAAAACAACACCATAACAAATAAGATTTCTTTTATTTTAACACATAAGCGCACTGACACGTACACTTATTGTATATAGGAAGCACGGGTTGTGTTACAAGGTAAACACGAGCCTTTGAATGAATATGAAGTAATTCATTCCCGAGAAAAATAAATTTCCCGTTGTGAGGACAAGTTTTCTTTTTGAAATACTTTCCTTTAAGATGATGATCGGGTTGCTAACGGAAATAATAGCAAGCCATTTTGGCATGTCTTAAAAGCTTTTTAAACTTCTGTTCAAACTTCATTTATAGCCTCGTATCATTATTAAATGACATTTCTAAGGCCGTAAATGTTATCGATTTTCAAAAGACATGCCAGAGATACATATTTTTATATTTTTCTGATTTTTTAATTTTTTATTTTCTTTTTGAAAAAATTATATAAAAGAAAAATATTTTTGTGGTTTTATGTTTTCTTATATACATATTATACAGGATATATTACGAGTTACCACCATAACTCGTTTTCTTCCTCTGTCAGACGTATAAGCGTATCCTCTGTCAGACGTATAAGTTGAATCTTTCTCGCGGCAAGGGTTTAGTGAAGATGTCAGCCAGTTGATATTCTGGCCGAACAAAGTAGAGTTCCACTATACCATTCTCCACCTGCTCCTTTATAGAATGGTAGCGTACATTAATGTGCTTTGCTCTTGAGTGTTGAACGTTATTGCAGCATAGAGCAATTGCACTTTTGTTGTCGCAGTACAGAGGAATCTTATTGATTTGAAAACCGTAATCTGTTAGCTGTGAACGCATCCGTCGGATTTGAGCATAACACCCAAATAAGTCAATATATTCAGCCTCTGTACTCGAGATCGCAGTGCTCTTTTGCTTCTTGGAAGATCGGCTAACAAGTTTATCACCTAAGAATTGAGCGCTTCTAAATGTACTGCGTCTAGTATCTCGACAACCAGCGTGATCTGCATCTGAATATGCTGTTAGAGACATACCGGTATCCTTCGAGTACCAAAGACCCATGTTAATGGTTCCTTTTAGGTATCAAAAGATCCGCTTAACCGCATTTAAGTGCTTTTCGGTAGAGTTTGCTTGATACCGGGCACATAAGCAGACTGCATAATAAGGTCAGGTCTACTAGATGTCAGATACATGAGGGATCCAATCATGTCACGGTAAAGTGTAGCATCAACTGGTGTCCCTTGTAGATCCTTATCTAGTTTATTCTTTTCCACCATAGGTGTGTCTACAGAATCACTAGATAGCAAACCATATTTTTAATAATTTCAGAAGCATATTTTGATTGGTTTAGAAAGATGTCTCTAGGACTTTGAGAAATTTGTAATCCTAAAAAGAATGACATCTGCCTTATGATCGACATCTTGAACTTAGTGGTCATCAGATTAGCAAACTCATTACACAAAGCAGTATTAGTGGATGCAAATATTATATCATCAACATAAATTTGTACCAGTAATAAGTCATTTCCTATTTTCCGTGTAAAGAGTGTTGGATTAACTGCACCTTTGGAGAAATGTTGTGAAATGAGGAAACTTAACAGCATGTCGTACGATGCACGTGGTTCTTATTTGAGACAGTATAGGGCCTTTTTAAGCTTATATACATGCGATGGGTTGTCCTGATCTACAAATCCTTCTGGTTGAGAAACGTAGAACTCTTCATTTAAGAAAGCCGTTTTAACATCCATTTGGAAAATCTTTATATTCTTGTTGGCTGCATTTGCTACGAAGATACGAATGGCCTCTATTCTTGCAACCGGTGTAAATGATTCCTCGAAATCGATTCCCTCCTCTTGCCTGAATCCCTAAGCAACTAATCTAGCCTTATTCTTTAGTACCCCGCCAAATTCATCCGTCTTGACCTTATAAATCCATTTTTGTTTGATCAACATGACTTTATCTGGACACGGTACCAATTCCCAAACTTTTAGCCTTTCAAATTCATGAATTTCTTCTTGCATTGCATCGATCCAAGATGGTTCGGTCATTGCTTGTTTGAAGTTTTTTGGTTCTACAGAAGTTAGAAAGGCATCAAAATAACACCACATGGCATCAGCTTTGAGTTGCTTTCTCGTGGAGACAAAGCGAGAAGGATCTCCAGTTACATTTTTTATAGGATGATCCTTAGTCCATCTACCAAGTGATTTAAATGGAGTGTGGATTAGTCTCACATTAGATGACGATCCTTGAGAAGTCGAGTCTTCATGAAGAGATTCGTAAAGTGGATCATCATGAAAATATGGTATTTTTGGTGATTTTTTAAAACCTTGAGAAATAATTGGAGAATGTTCTTCATCTTTTGTTGATGGGATACTTATTGATGGAGCATCTTGGTTAATTGACGTAGACACAGGTGAATCGGCTAAATCAACAGCTCTAGGTGCATTAGCTACTAGAACTAGAGAAACAGTAATTATTGGAGGATTGAAGTATTCATCGAACATAGGTTAGAACAAACAATCCCAATCATCTCTTTTTGGTGGATTACAATGTTGTTGAGGAATAGGGTTTGCAACGAGTCCTGAATTGGATGTTGCAGGTGTCATAGATTGAAGCTCGGGTCCTGAACCGAGTTATTCAGAAGCCGTTGCCGTCAGCTCATCAAAATCGACATGGATAGTTTCAATGATTTTACAGGTACGTCAGTTGTAGATACGGTAAGCTTTCTTCTTGGGTGCATATCTAATAAAAATGCCTATATCAGCTTTAGCTTGAAGTTTGCCCAAATCCTCACTATCATTGTTCATAAAGGTAAAATAGATCGGGTTTTCTGTCATGTAAGAGATCATAAGGAGTTTTTCCATGGCGACATTGTATAATGGATCAGTTTTGGGTGTAACATGCAGTAGCGACTACCTCGGCCCATAGAAATAAAAGAGCTTTTGTGTAGATTAACATTGTTCGAACGGCTTCAACAAGAGTACGATTTTGCCTTTCAAAGACACCATTTTGTTTTAGAGTGCGGGCAACCGATGTTTCATGAGAGATACCGACACTCTCATAATAGCTACGCAGAGTTTAATTGACAAACTCAGTTCCATTATCTATACGAATGTTCCTGACAGTTGCATTCAATCGAACTTGAATCATTTTCAGAAACTTGATTATGAAATCAGGAGCCTCATCCTTTGATGCTAGAAACTTCAACCCTGTGAACCGAGAGTAATCATCTACAATGACGAGGATGTACTTTTTCCCATTGATACTTGCAACACGCATAGGCCCACAAAGATCCATGTGCAGAAGATATAGTTTTTCCTGATTGGTGTCTTCAGATTTAGGTTTATGTGATTGTTTCTTGCTTTTGCCCATTGCACATGCCGAACATAGATGATCTTTTTAAATTTTAATTTAGGAAGACCTCGTACAAGACCATTTTTAGCCAAATGATTAATAGCACCAAAGTTCAAATGTGATAAGCGTCAGTGCCATAACCAAGATTTGGTCTTTAAGGCTTTGGACAAGAGACAAATTGGAGAAGACTCCATCATATCCACAATTAACAATGTATAAAGGTTGGTTTCCCGATATCCTGAGAGTAAATCAACACCTTCCAGATTACGAACAAAGCACGTGTCTTTTCTGAAAGCTCCTTCAAGATCCGAGTCGCAGAATTGACCAATAGAGAATAGATTGTGTCCTAGTCCTTGCACATAATAAACCCTTAAAATTATGATATTTCCTATCTGATAATCACCATACCCTATAATCTTTGCAATCTGGTCGTTACCGAATTGACAGTACCGAGAAACTTGTAAACAAAATTGGTGAGCTGAGAGTGATCTCCAGTCATATGCTTTGAGCATCCGGAGTCCAAATACCACAAAAAAATTAGGACAACCTGAGATCGACAAGAGAAGAAGAAGATAGAGCAACTGAAGTATTGGATCCCCGAGATGTAGCGGGTTCTATGTTGTTAGAAATCATAGATTTTGCAATCTTAGGTTTGCTATTGGAACCATTAGTCTTAGGTACCTTAGGTCTCCTAGTATAA
>BQNB010037580.1:0-30099 GCA_026074375.1 Tanacetum coccineum
AAACAGGCGAGTAAAGGGTGTTTCATTGTTAATGGCGCGTGAAGGTAAAGTATTTAATAAGTAAACGGTCATATTAAGTGCTCCAGTCCAATAATTAGGAGGTAAATAAGCCTAAAAAAGTAATGTGCGTATATGGTTATTTATTGTTCATATCATTCTTTAGAATTACTTTTTTGTTATGATGTGAGTGGACAAGAAAACCAAAACTGAATCCCATTATCAGCAAATAATTAATGAAAGGCATGGTTGTCAGATTCACCACCATGATCACAATGAAAATACTTTATTTCACACTTAAATTGAGTGCGAGCAAAGTTACAAAACAAAATTAATTTAGACAAAACATCAGATTTATTAACTAACGGATAAACCCAAACAAATTGAGTATAATGATCCAAAAATAAAACATAGTACTTAAAACCGGAAAGGCTTAGAATTGGGGAAGTCCACAAGTCCGAGTGAACAATGTCAAAACTAGACGCAACCAAAGTATTAGAACTAACAAATGGGAGTCTCACGTGTTTGCCAAGCTGACAAGCATGACAAAGAATGGGAAACGCCTTTTTATTACACGAAATAGAATTACTGGAAAGAGCATGACGTAACACTTCACTCCCTAAATGACCAAGTCGCCGGTGCCACGTATACTAACTAGCAAGGAAAGCATGAGGAATGGTAATAGGCTTCGTGACAGGGTAAAGATCTCCAGTACTATCACAGCGGAGCAGTACCCGACGAGTTAGGAAGTTCTTAACAAAAAAACCAAAAGCGTCAAATTCAAGACCACAAGAATTACCCCGAACAAATTGACAAACATAAATTAAAATTTTGACAATATTAGGTGTAATAAGGATGTTATTTAAATGAAGGGGTCAATGTGGTATAAGCAAAATACTATGGCCTGAGTTGGTTACGGGTATAAAATGACCGTTACCAACCAAGACAAATATGTAAATGCATGAATTAAAAACATCGCTAAGACTAGAAACAGAATCATTAAGGTGAGAAATCGCACCTGTATCCATATTCCAGTTGCTCGGAGTGGGATCTTAGAGTGTCACAACATGAAAGGCATTCGACATATCGTCTCTTGACCCGAAGAACAGAAATAAGCTTGCTGACCTGGTTGACCGGTTTGACCCGGCTGACTTATAACACCCCCATTTTTAACATATAGCAGCAAAAGCTAATCTGGGGTATTGTTTCATAGTACAACAGTCATAATCATAGAAAACGACTCAAAAGAGATGTTTTTGGAAAATTTAGTTATCATTCATTATTTCATCAGAGTTTTTACAAACAGAGGTCCCAAAATCTACATGAAAACATAAAGTTTGAATGATAACAGTTTAGCCATCTTCAAGTCAGTGCCACTCCGTGCCATAAGATGCTTAGTTATCTGAGATAAACACGCTAAAAAGGTCAACACAATGGTTGAGTGAAATTCATAAGTTTATGTTAAACAGTTTGAATACAAGTCATCATAACAGTAGGTTACGTTGTTAAACACCCATAAGTGTAATAATTACAATGAGTACAATTATTATAGAAAATAGTGTTATTGCCTAAGCTCATGATATCAATACGTTAACATGGAAATCACCGTAGTGACATTGGTTGAGGAACAAATGTCCTCGTAGAAAGGTAACTTGCCAAAGTTACCCATTATAATCAAATATAGTGCTATTGGTATCAGAAAGTATAGGTACACCAACGGGAGTCGTCACACCCCGATAGATCTATCCACAATATTCGCGTTCACTCGCAAGTGACTAATGGTTCATGATTAAGAAATATTGGCAGTGGAAGGTACTTAGGCAATAATATATCTGGCATACAGTTAGAAAAACACTTGCATTCATGGTTTAAGCATGTATCCCCCTCGCGGGTTTATAAAGTATTCAAAAGATTTAAAATGCGAGGCTATGAACTCACCTTAACAGGGAAATCTGATTGATGGCAAAAGTATATCAAGTGAAAGTAACGGCCTTGTCACGCAACCTGGGGTAATATGTCAAGTCTTAGTGTGATGGTTTATGTTTCAAAACTTCATAAAGTTTAACGTATTACTTTGATTTATTAATTTATAGAAGTATTGCATCACTGTTTGGGCTATCATAATCCAAGGCCATGTAGTATCGTTTGAGGAGTCAGGGCACTTTAAATCGTAAACCCAGCAAACTGGTCAAAACAAACACCCAAATGGAACCCCTCACATGAAATTCCCTAGTAACGTGATACGATAAGATTTTAAGTTTCTTCAAAAGCTAGTCGATGATAAGTTACGTTAATTATATAACGTAATTGTTTTATAATGCGTCGATCGTTGATTAATAACGATAATTGTGTCGGGTTTTAATAAAATCGAGTCTTAATATATATATTTATAATTTATATAAAAATATTATATTTTATATTTTTAAGTTTGCAAAAATGGCAATATATACCCTCGATTTTATGAATTTTGAGGGAAGTTTATCCTTTATTTATAAAGTATATATAATTTAAACCTTCTAACTTTATAAACTTGGCAAGATAGGTTCTTATAAGTTATAACTTTAGAAAAATGCACATTTTCAGCCCCTCTCGTTATAATTTTAGAAAGTTACGATATATACCCTTGCTGGAAATAATTTACAAAATCAAGTCCAAAAAGGCCATGCAGCTTATTTTAGGATTCCAAAGGATATTTGCAGGTTATAACTTATTAGTATAAGTACAAAACTTAGATGTTTTAACGTCTAACAAAGTTTAGAAAAAGGATTCATAGCTCAGAAAATCAAACTGGGTCTTTTTAGGGTTTTAATAAAAAACACATGGGTTTGAGGATTCAAGGCTTCAAAAAAGAGTTTATATATGATCTTAAGAGAATTATGAACATTCTAAAGTAGATTATGAGCTTATTGAACAAGATTATAAGCTTACTTGAGCTAAAATTGGGTCAAAATATGATTTTTAGGTTTGTACGCCTGGAAACGCCTTCAATGGCTTCTTTATCTTGATTCTTGGCTTCTATTCTAATTTAGGGTCCTTTGACTTCTTCCTTGGTTCGTTACTTCTGTTGAACTAGGTTAGAAACTTAGATTTAAGGGGTCGTTGTTATAAAAGTTTTTATTTTAATAATTTAATGGGAAAAGAAGGTTAGGGGGGGGGGGAGGGGGAGGAATAAAGAGGAAGGGGGGAAGAAAAAGAGTGGGGAGAAGAAAAAAAGGTAGGGGAAGGAAGGGGGAAGGAGAGTTGTGAGGATGAAATGAAAGTGTAGTGTGTGTTCGGACTTATATAAGGTTCAAATGACTTATGGGGCCAAGTTTTCTTGAATAGTATGGCACCAAGAATTACTTGGGGTTGCGTGGCCAAGGGACTGTCATGGTGACTAAATAGAAAGTAGGGTGAGGATGTAGGGACGTGGGTGATGGTTCAAAATCAAAGATTGGTGACAAGTAGCTTAATTAGTGTACAACTTGTGGTAGTAGCTTACAAGGAGGTGATGGAGGTGCTTGTAAGGTGCTGGAGTGATGGTGATGTGGTGGTGAGTTCATGGTGATGAAGGTGGTGGTGAGTCATGGAGGAGATTGAGGTGTTTATTTAGTTTATACATGGTTGTTTTTGGACATCCAACATCAGTCCCAGTAATTTGGTTTCCATTTACAAACGTTTATTTTGACAACCATCAAACCAGTGAGCATAGTTAGATATTTGAGTCCTTTACAACTTTTAGTTTTACATATTCAGGGGTTACTATACAAAAATCTAGAGATAACAACCATTTACTACAGGTGTGCAGAATTTGCGCACCTTTGCCATTTCGGCTATAACTAATTCATCTGACGTCGAATCGGGGTGATTCAATCGGCAAAATGATCACAAGACATAGGGCTACAACCTAGTGTTTTTACTTAATACCCAGAACCTACTGATTTTGCCCAGATCTTATGTTTTATTAACGGATCAGATTCTGAAAACTATAACTAGTTTAAGGTGTAATAGGTTTGCTATGGTTATATGATTTTGGTTTAGGGTTAGATGAATTAGGGTCTTAGGATTAGGGTTTAGAATGATTTAGGGATTAGGTTTAGGGTTTAGGAGTTATGCATTGGGTGTTTGTACCTTGTGTTAAAGTGGTGGTAAGATATAAACATGATTTAGGAGGTAAAATGACCTAGTTTGTATTTCATGCACAATTGACTTGTACATTAAGCTTTAGAAGGTTGTACTAGGGTTTAGGAGGGAAAAGATATTCAAAAGTTTGGCATTGTAACTTGTACACATGCTTTGAATATTTTTACATTTGTTTTGACATGTAATTAGGGTTTTTGGAATAAACGTTAACGTATAATGCTTGTTTTGGAATAACGTTGTAAATGGTACGTTAAATGGATAACGTACATGGTAAAAATGATATTTAAACATAGAGTTGACATATTAGGATGTTTACATGATATAAATATAGATATAGATGGCATTGGTAGGTTGCGTGAGCTCGTTTACTTTAGTTACATAAACTATGTTACATAATGGAATAAAGCGAAAAATTTCCCTGTAAAAATGTAGTATATACTTTAATAGATGGATAGTACATTGCATCTAATTTAATAGATGAATATTTACATTGATGAAAATTGCAGGTTGTTATAGAAATGGTGCCTTATTTCAATGTGCATGGTTTTAGAATGAAACACTGGATTCTTCACAATACAAATGGTGCTCTCATTATCAATGTAAATCTTGGTGTTCATGAAATTAAACCCATAATCAAGCATCTGATTTTGGATCCATGATATGTGTGAAAACACATATTCGTTTTATATCAAAAATAACCCAATAAAGACCAAAAACATAATAAAAATGGCAAAGATATGCTTGTTTTTGTGTTTTGTATGTGCAGGTACGGAAAAAGCAAAAATCACAAGAAAACGATCAAAATTGGACAAACACGGACACTGGAACAGAAGAGCACACAAAAATCCGGGAGAATGTTATCAAAAATCAAGAATGGTCAACTCAAGTCAACCTTTGGTCAACTTAAGTCAAACCACAAAAAGACAAAACTCCAAATATTTCCAAATCAGTCCCTCATTAATTCCAAAATTACAAAAATAATCCCTAAAAACCTAACGGTGTTAACTCTTATAACTAAAAGAGTTAACACCCGTTACTTTTTTATAACATAACACAAATCCAAGCCCAAAACCCACAATACCCGGCCCATCCCTTTTATAAAAAGCCCCAAGTCAACCCCGGGTCAAAATAATCAAACGCACCCTTTTAGTTAAAAATGGCGGGCAAAACCATTTACTGTTCATCATCATCTTCACCATTTACCCATGTCAAATCAAAGGGCAATTCACAATTAAGGGCTAGAAAGGGCAATTCAAGTGTCAAAGTACACCTTGGCAGAGGAAAACGTCACCCAAGCAATCTTATTGGTCAAGCCCTAATGAAGAATCACACGTGGATCATGAAAGAAACACAAGGAATGATGGGATTTGTACTATATATACTCACAGAAGAAGCACAAAGGTGTCACAAACACGGATTGCCACGCTGGCAATCCGTGTGACAAAATCTAATCCAACGATGGGAAATAGGCATCCAATGATTGAGAGATGATCAAAGGCCAATGTTGAGAGGAGCGTGTAACTGAACCTGCACCTAGAAGCTTCTGAAGGGGGCTATAAAAGGACTCATTCACTCACACACACAGGGGGACTTTTTTAGCTTTTAGATTTTTAGATAAATTGTAACTTTAGCTTATTAAGTTTTTAGTTTATAAAATTTCTCTTTCAAGTCAATGTAATTCAGCTTTAATATTTTGTAATGATTTTTCTAGTTAATGAAATCTAGTTTTCCTTTAATACAATTGTCATAAGCTCTCAATAAGCTCAAGTGTTTGTGTACTGTTTGATAAGCTCACAATAAGCTCTTATTAGCTCTCTTAGTCTCTAAGCTAAGATTGAGTTTAAATAAGCCTTTAACATACTTAAATCTATAAAATCAGTTTAAAACCTTGGATTATTGGACTTTTGAGCTTTTGGAAGGGAAGCTAACAATGGAAGAGCTTCCAAGGACTTTTACTAGCTTATCATTGATAAGCTAGAGCTGTTGATAAGCTCTTTGAGCATATTGATCCTTTGTTTAGCTAAGGATAATTGTAAGTTCTCTCTTATTTTTCCTGTTTTTAAATACTTAGTGTAGTTTTGCTTATTTGCTTATCTAGTTGCTTATTTGAGTTTACATCTGTTGCATTATGCTTATTGATCATACTTTGCTATCTGTTTTCTAGTCTAGTAGATTAGATCTTTGTTTTTCTCATATTGTCTTATAAATCATAAAATCCAAAAAAATAAATTAGCTCAGCTTATAGATCTTTGATTCTAGCTTAATTGATTGTTGATTTATGTTTATTAAGCTTGTTATAAGCTATTAGATATCTGGTACTTAGGTTTTATTAACTAGATTTTAAAAGTTCAAGCTAAAATAAAATCTGTCAATGTTAAAGGAGTGTTTGGTTTAGTGTGTTTTGACCATCTAAAGTCAAAATAATTTGGTAAATGCTCTTTGGTCAGTTTGAATTTCATATTTGATTAAGTTTTGAATAGGTTTGCTAGATTAGTTTGAGCTTAAAATAATTGTGAGGTGCAATTTGATCTACCTTGCACCAGGGGATTAATTTGAGTTAAGTTAGAAAGAGTTTTTAAGATCCAAGCTTCATTGAGCTTGGATCTTGTTTGAGTTGTGTTTAAACACACTCATTGAGAGTGTCTAGTGCAGGAATGACCCTTAAGGTCTCCTGCATATTGGTTTTTGCCTATTGCCAAGTGCATCAGTAGGTTACACTGCAGTCTTAAACTGCAGTGCTTTTTGATCAAATTTTAGCTAGCTTAATTAGGATTTAGCTTCTAAAATTCAGTAAACTTTTAGATTACATATAGGATTAGTTAGATTAAAACTTGTTTTTAGATTTCTAGCTTATTTACTAGGGTACATTTGCTTTTAAAGTTCATCACAAATCTTAAAAAACCAAAAACAGTAGCTGTTAGAACTTAGTTTTTAAATCTAGATTTTTAGCTTATAGGATTAAATTTTATGCATTAGATTTATAGCTTATAAGTTGGTAGTTAAGTTTTCAAAAGCTCAAATTCTGTCATAGCTTATTGAGCATTCTAGCTTAATTGATTTTTGAACTTTTAGAGCTTGTTTATGAGTTTGCATATTTCACCATTAATTTTAATTAGCTTTTATTGTTATTGGTTCAATCAGCTTGTCATTTTTTGCTTCTGCATATCATAAGTTTTCTAGAATAGCTTTTGTTTTTAAAAAAATGAGCTTAATTTGAGTTGTGTGCAAGGATTTAAGTGAAAATTAGCTTTTTGGCCCTCAAAAGCCAACTTACTGAAACAGTTAGCTTCGCAAGCTATTTTTGAGCTTAATTTTGAGATTGAGCTTATATTGTCTTTGTTAAAGTTGTCCAAAATTGTTTAATCTACAATTTTCATTCTTTAAGTTTTGCACAAAAAAAAAACGTGTTCCGTCATTCATACAACACACACGTTTAATTAATAACCATGTTTTAGCCTTAAGCCTTAATATTAAAGCCGTAGCTTTTCAGCTTATTTCCCCAGCTTATTAGATAAGCTGGGGGCTTATTCTTATTTTTCCTTTGTTCTTTGTTACATGTAGGACTTTTCCTGAATTTTTTTTATTTTTCCTTTTATTATATTAATTTCTAGAATTTTTCTTAGTTCAAAATTTTCGAAAATCAATAAAAAATAGAAAAATATTTTTTAATAAATACAAAAAAAATAGTTTTTAGTATTAGAAAAATTAGTTCTAGTTTTACATTCATTAAAATCATTTTTACCCTTTTTAGATTTTTATTTTCATTTTTAAGCTTTTAATTTTAATTTTTAAAATAGAATTTTATTATTAAAAATAGTTAAAAATAGTTTTCTAAATTTTTATATTATTTTATATTTTTCTAAGTTTAAAAATCATTTTTTAGAATTTTTAGGATTCAACTTTCTATTTTCTAGGATTTAAATAGAATAAATTAGTTTTTAATTCATAATAAATTCAAAAATAATCAAAAATAATAATTTTCTTTTTTCTTAAAATTTTCTTTTGTCTTATTTTAGTTTTAGAAATTTAATTTGCATTTTTAGGAGTTAATCTTGCCTTAGTTGCTTATTCGTCGCGTTTAATTTGTTCCCGTTAATTGTTTTTGTGCTTAATTGCTTTAGTTTTCTTATTTTAATTGTTGCTTTTAATTAGTACTTATAGATAATCAAATCAATCTTTGTTTTTATTCAAATCATTGTCCAAACAAGAACGTGATTTCAATTTCACAAATCGTTAGGGAAACGACCCGGGAATCATACTTCCCGGTTAATATACGTATTATATTATATTATATATATTTTGAAGAATTTCCTTTTTACCTTTGTCCTCAAGGTTAATTTGGTAATTTTACATCGTAATATATATTTTATATTTTACGTGTATAAAATTGCCACATCATCCACCAAGTGTTGATTTTCTAGCCCCTGAAGTCATTGCTCCAATTGATGAAGTAGTAGCTCCAGAACCCGCTGTTTCAACCAGTACACCTTCCTCAACCACAGTTGATCAAGATGCACCATCACTAAGTAATTCTCAAACAACACCCGAAACTCCGACTCCCGTCATTCCTAACGATGTTGAAGAAGACAACCGTGATATTAAAGTTGCACATATGGGTAATGATCCATACTTTGGTATACAAATTCCAGAAGTTTCTTCTGATCAATCCTCATCATCGGATATTATTCATACAATTGTGCCTCCCGATCACCAAGTTTCTGAACACAATAGCAAATGGACTAAGGATCATCCACTTGAGAATATAATCGGTGAACTTGATAGACCAGTTTCCACAATGCTGCAGTTACATGAGCAAGCTCTTTTTTGTTACTATGATGTTTTCCTCACTGCTGTTAAACCCAAGACATATAAAGATGCTTTAACTCAATCCTGTTGGATCAAAGCAATGCAAGAAGAGCTCAATGAGTTCAAACGACTTAGAGTATGGGAGCTCGTACCTCGCCTAGATAAAGTTATTTATTACTTTAAAGTGGATCTACAAAGTGAAGCTAGATGAACTGGGAGGTATTCTAAAGAACAAAGCTCGGTTAGTGGCTCGTGGTTACCGTCAAGAAGAAGGCATTTAGGAATGCAATTGAAAATCGAGAGTCGTTTTGATGATTGATGCTTGAATGGAACCAGATTTAGATTGGTTTTCTAAAACTATGGGAAAATTAAGGCAAACACTTAAAAACAATGAAGGGAACACTATTTTAAACTAAAAACGTAAACTAGGAATCCTAAAACGCGTCTAAAAACTAACTAAGACAAATATTAACCCTAAAAAAGCAAATTTGGTTTCTAAACCTCTAAAATGACAAAAGAAAACTTTCTAAAAAGGATTTATATTTTTTTGACTTTTTTATAATTTTTTATGAATTAAAAACCTATTTAATCAATTAAAATTCTAGAAAATGACAAATTAATTCCTAAAAATTTCAAAAAATAATTTTCTACTTTAGAAAAGTCTAACATATCATAAAAACTCAGAAAAATATTTTTCACTACTTTTTATAATTAAAAACTATTTCCTAGAATTAATGTAAAAAACAAAAAATGAAATTTAAAATCTAAAACTGATGAAAAAGATTTTAAACTTTGTAAACCTAAAACTATTTATTCTAAATCTAAAAACTATTTTTTTGTAATTTTCTGAATTAATTTACTATTTTTAAATGATTTTCTAAAATTTTAAACTTCGAAAAATAAAGAAAAATAACAAATAAAGGAGGAAAAATCTAAAAAAACTGCAGGAAAGTCCTAAAAGTTGTAAAGTTCCTAGGAAAAATAAGCTGGTTAAGCCAGCTTATCGAATAAGCCCTAAAAAGCTAAAAATAAGTTGCGAAGTGCTTATGACAAAAAGAGATGAAAACGTGTATAAATAAATTGATGTTGCAAGTTCTAACGGAAAAGTCCCAATGGCGCTAGTGGTAGTGAGTGTGTTGTGTAAAACGTTGGGTAGAGGTTGGTTGAGGTCAGGGGTTCGAGCCCTGCTCACCACTGACTTCCCAACTTCCCTAATGTTTTTTAAAAGCCATTTTTTACAACTTTTTAAAGGATTTAAAAATAAGCAACTTTTACAAAACAACTTTTTTTTATAAACCAAAAATAAGCACTAAAATAAGCAAAGTGACAGAATAAGCTTTATATACTTAATGACTTTTTTGCTAACTGTTAAGCTATTTAAGCACTAGTAAGCAAATGAAAAAGAAGAATAAGCTAACACAGGACCTTACCTACACCTAATAAGCACGTTTGAACAAAAATAAGCAACTAAAATAAGCTAGAATGGCAAATTACTTAAAAGGCTATAAAACTTAAGGTTTTTAAGCTAAAAAGCAAATTAGCTCAAATAAGCTCTAAATTGAAGGAAATAAGCTAAAATGGGCTTAAACTAACCTAATAAGCTACACTAAACCTAAATTAAGCAAATGTAATAAGCTAATAAGCCCAAATAAGCCAATAAGCTCTTTGGCCAAAACTGATAACCAAACAGCCAAATGGTTATTTTCTAGCTTATTTTTAAGCTAGGAAATAGAACCTTATGGCTTAGTGGCTTATACCACTAAAAAGCATGGACAAAAAGCTACAATAAGCAACAAAGAAAATTGAGTTTGAAATTCAGATAAGCACTTAAAAATCTTCATGAAAAAGCTATCTCACACAGGTTTAATACTTAGAAAATTTTCTTAAACTTTTGCAATCTTCACAAATACAAGCTTTTAAGCTTAAAAGTAAGCTAACAGATAGAACCTTGTGAACTTATAACCCACAAACAGATTAAGATTTGACCTCAAAGAACAAGAATCAACAATCAAAAAGCATTTTGAAATTCACAATAAGCCATAGAAAGCAAATGAAAAAGCAATTTGTCAAACTTTTTGAACACTTAGCAATTTTGGCAGACTTGGCAAAATACAAACCAACAAATGCAGGTCTATTGTCTTTGTTTCTAAGGTGTTTTAACACTTTCATAAACAAAAAAAAACATCTCCAAACTTCAAGATTCAAAGGCATAATCAAACAATCAAATAAAATGAGCTATAAGCTCTTAGATTCAAACCACAATTTCTTAAAACCTTAAAAAATGAGATTTACTACTTAAAAACTTAAACAAATTGATTTTTACCCCTACTTTTATCTAGTTTAAGTTGACTCAAAAGCATAAAGTTATTTTTAACCCATTTTGACCCATTTTAAAGCTTGACCCAAACACTCCTTTAAAAACTGTTTTGGCATTTTTAAAGAGATTAATGTTGATTTAAAGCACAAATTCAAGAGACCAGATATTAAATAAGTTAAACAAACAATATTAAGCAAATTTCAATAACCAATAAGCACTTAAATAAGCTAAAACGGATTGTGCAACTAAATAAGCTTTTTAAGACAAAATTTAAGAAAACTTAAACAAATGATATCTAAACTATAAGCAAGCATTCATAAGCATCAAATAACTTAAACAAGCATAAATAAGCAGCAATAAGCAAGAGATAAGCACAATAAGCAGTTTAATAGTTAAATAAGCTAAAACTTGGAAAAAGGAAACTTACAAAGGCCCTTGCTTAAATAGGGCAAATGAGCTTAAAAGAGCTTATCTACTAGCTCTAGCTTATCAAATATAAGCTAGTAGTGTCCATAAGCCCATCCAAATCTGGCTTATCATCCAAATAAGCTGTGGTATTTAAGAGTGGATATATTTTTTTTGTAAAATTTTCTTAAATACTTTATATATAAATGAAAACAGATTAACAATATGCTTAAATGAGATCTTATAAAAGCTTATGCAAGAGTTTTGATAACTTTGAACACAAATGAGTAAAACAAGTTTTAAGCTAAAACTTGAAATTTCATTAATTCATAAAAAGAAACATTACAATATTTAAAAGATTACACTAAAATAAGCTGAAAATTACAACTAGGTGAAAAAACTAAGTAAAACTAACTGCCCCAAAGGCTTATTAATGAGCCTGTTTATACTAAGCAAAAGACGATTCTAGGACTTGTGCTTTCTTTGTGAGAGCTCCTGCGGGTGTGTTTGTTGTGTGAGTAGCATCAAAAAGCAATCTTGGCCATCCAAATTGAGTAGAGCCCAAGTCTCTTGATCTTCACTATTGATCTCTTGTCTTGTTCCTTGGACGAATAGGGTGTTAGGGGATTGCTAAAGTGGCAATTAGAGGGATAAGGTATGTATAGGAGTGGGTAGACAAAGGGGAGAAGAAAGGGGAACAATGTCTTGTTCATTTTGGCGGGTAGTGAGGACAGGACACACACTCAATGTGTGGGAGATAAACAGTAGTTCGCGCCCTATTTGAAGTTTGGAAAATTGGCAAAAATGGTCCCCGAGAGTGTTATATGTTATTGCAATCATAGTCCTTAAGTGGTGAAACTTTGGTCCTTGAGGTTTGTAAATGGTTTGCACGGTTAGTCCTTAAAGGACTAACGGGGTTAAACTTAAAAAGGGTTTGGGGTTAACGGGAGTGTTATAAAGGGGTTTGGGCTTTTTGGCTTGGGCCAGCTATTTAAAAAAAAGAGACTTGGACCTTTTGGAGGTTTTAGGTTTATAAATATTTTATATAAGTGGGCTGACCCAGGCCCACTAGGTGGGTACATGTGGGCCCACTTTTGACAATTTAGGGTTTTCGGGTTTGGTTTTCGATGCTTTTTCTAATGCCACTTCCCGGGGTTAACTTTGACTTTGATTTTTTTATTGACTTTGACTTTGTCTTTTTGACTTCTCACAATCTTTTCGTTCTCGTGCTCGGTTTTGTCATTTTGGCTTCGATTTTTTTCCTTTTCTTGGATATCCGTTACCTGCATAATACAAATGCAAAACATACAAATACAATGTATTTTTGGTACGTTTTTGGTCATTTAAGTCCATTTTTAGTGGTCAAAGGTATGTGTAATTAAACACATACCAGTGGGATTCCTTTGGATTTGCTTGATCTCATACACAGAGATAAGAGAAACTTGGGTGCCAGGTCTGCTTACAATTAGGTACATTAGTGATCCACACATACCTCTAAGCTGAGTCTCACATATGGCTATGCCATTAAGATCAGGTCCTAACTTGTTAGATGGTACACCATTGGAGTATTCACTGATGGACCATTTATGACATATTTTTTAGCAGATCCTTGACATTTTAGTTGATTGAAATGCTTCTTTTAGATTGATTAATCTAAATTTCAAGGAAGTAGGAAAGGACACCTATTGTTCTCATTTCATCATTCAGTTTGAGTTTTGTAGGATAAACAAAGTGGTGTTTATCTTACTTCTTTCAAGCTTGTTTTTTGTAAGAGAGTTTTAAACCATGCTTTTAAGACTTATTTAAGTCCATAAAAAGGGCTTTTCTAATTTGTAGACATGGTTGAGGATTCCACTACTTCTCAAAAGTTTAAGGTTTGTTTATATATGTGATAAAGGCAAGAGAGATCCTGATTGCTTTAAGTCTTACAATTGAAGCAGGATTTTACCATGATTTATTGCCTTATGAATACAATGCTAGATTCCTCCCTTTCTGAAGAGAGTTGGATTTGCATCATGTGCTGAAGTACCTTCCATTTGGAGAGGATGAGTTTAGGGATCTGAACACCTTTAGTTTTGTGAGGTTATCAGTGAATTGGTTTTCATTTGTGTTTTTTATTCAAATTGATCATCATTAATGAGTTCATCAGTTTGAAACAGATGATTATTTTTTAACATTGTGATCAATTTGATCATCTTGACCATTTTGGTCAGGTGTGATTTTTGCTTTAATAACAGTTGTTAAAAGCCTTTCAGTGTTCATACTGTTTGAACATTCCTTTTTGAAAACTGTACCATAGCCATAACCTTTGGAGGTGTAAGAGGAGTTAGTTCATACATTTTTTCAAGTCATGATTCTTCAAAGATTTGCGCAATTTTTATGTGTTTTGAACAATTATTGTTCCAAAAATGATATGTTATATTGCACAAATTGGATTAGGATGGTTAGTTTTGCCTAGAAACCCACCTCTTAGTGGGAGTCTTTGATCTTAAAGCATTTGATGAATCATTCTTACTTGATTTGAAAGACTCAGCATTCTTAGCTTAAAGAGTTTCTCTTTTCCCAAACTACTTAATGTCATTGTGATCTGATGTGGTATGAACATTGCTACTACATATTTCATGGTTCTTTGTGACATGTTGAGGGTTCCTAGGATTGATTCCTCTTCTTAGATAGATAATCCTATTATGACCATGAGTCTCATGATCATAGCTTCCACATATTTCATAAGTG
Source organism: Tanacetum coccineum (assembly GCA_026074375.1). Taxonomy (NCBI): domain Eukaryota; kingdom Viridiplantae; phylum Streptophyta; class Magnoliopsida; order Asterales; family Asteraceae; genus Tanacetum; species Tanacetum coccineum. Next base: position 14,381 of record BQNB010037580.1, read on the forward strand.
GGATAGTAGGGTTAAGTCCATTAATTAGAAACGTACTTTTCAAAATTTACAGTTCTAGTAAACATACTTGTTTTATTACTGATCTAATAATTGAACTTGTTGGTACGTAAACATTTAGTATATATGACTGGTTAACATTCCATGTCATCAAAAAATTTTACACGTCATTTTTCTAACCCACATGTACAATTCATGTGGATATACAAGATCTTTTTTTTACCTATAATAGTTAATACTTAATATTTGAGATGGACTATTCAAAACCACAAAAAAACAAACCATATCTTAATTCTTATCCATCTCTCTAAAAACAAACCACCCCTTTCTAAATCATCACCCACCGACCCCTTTTAACCACCATCACTGCCGTCTGCTTCATAATTATATTATGTTTCATTAGAAAAAGAACAAAAAATATTTTTTTCTTTTCTTTTAATCATGTATAAAACTTAACCCATAATGAATAAAACTAAACCCAAAAAAATTTCTGCTTTGTTTTTAGTTTTGATCCGGAAAAGCGACCTGGCAACTTGGATTTGTAAAAAGCTATGTGGAACCCTAGATAATTTCTTGTGTGGATATAGATTTTTAGCAAGTTGGATATTTTGATCATGTGATATCTAGATCTAAAGCGGTATTTGTGGCAACTTAGATTTTTGCTAATTACGATCATAAGGTTTTCTTGGATATGATGTAGTGGTGAGTGTCGAGGTGGAGGTGGTGTAGTGGTGAGTGTAGCTGCTGCCGTTTCCGGAGGCGGCTACTTGTGACCCATATTGCTCGAGAAGACAAGGTTAAGGAGATGCACTTTAGTAAGTTGCCTTTTAGTAGGTGTGTTTGGATCAGAATCTTGTTATGGAGGTGGCATGTCGTTGTAAAGTGATGCGGATAGAAGATTTTAATGAGCTGATTATAATCATTTTGATGTTTATTTTGCTATTAATTAGTTATTGTTGGTATATATTTCATCAGGCATCCTTAAGGATGTATTGATGATGGAGATGAAGTTGAAAAAGTCAACTGGGTTTAGGTTGGGTCTAAATATACAATTAGGCAATAGAAGATGGCAAATCCATCTCACTCAAAAGAAATTAAAAAATTAAATAAATACTGACGTGTCAGTAATTTTCAAAGGTTTACCGGTTGTAACCGGTATCAGCCAAGGATGTTTACTATAAAGTTATAAATTTGAAAGTTATCTGTCTATAAAAGTAATAAAACAAGTATGTATACTAAAACTGTAAATTTTGGAAAGTACGTTTCTAATTAATGGACTTAACCCTAGTATAAACAATCATTAGAATGATGATCATTATATCTACAATGTATGCATGAAGGAAAAGATACGGAAGGCCTTGAAGGTCTACATCTTGAGGAAGATTCACCTTGACCAGTATGATGCTGATTTGCATTCATGGAGGACATAAATTCAGCATGATCACAGGTTCTGTGATTAGTTCTTTTGCACTTTTTACAAAACAAAACTTCATAACAATTCTCAGAGAGATGATTGTTTTATTCACAAAGCTTATAATACATTTTGAATTGAGTTTTGTATTTGTTTTGAAGTGCATTTTGAGGAACCTGTTGAGCATTTTTGTTTCTGGAGTAAGATGACTTTTTCTTATTGATTTGTAATTTTAGTTCATTAAGTTCTTTCATTACAATAGCCAAAGGAGGATCATCTTCCATTTTTACATTTTTTAACTTACCAGCACGAGTTGAATTAGTCTTAGAAGCTAAAGAACTTTTTCCTCTAGTAGGAGTTGAGGATGGTTCGTTTATTGTGATACCTTTTAAAGTTTCAGCTTTGAATGTAGATTTTGAATTCAAAATTGATTTGATAGTCTTTGGTCCATAAACAGGTTCAGCACTATCCAACTTCTTCAGTGAAAGAAGAGGAGTGCTATAGACTAAAGATTCATTACCTGAATCATAATCAGTTGCTGAAGAGTTAAAGACAACAACCGAAGGATCAATTGTGTTTCTTTGTGACTCATTTGAAGGTACCTCATTAGTTTCTTGATTAGGTAGAGTATAATATTTAGTTTTAGATGACTTAGGTATATTACTACTAGTAATAGACATATTTGAGTTATCTCTTGAAGATTTTATAAATACTGAGTCTTTAGACCCAAAACTGGAGGTAACTTTAGTGAGTTGGTTAATTCCTAGAATGTTGTTCTTTTGAGTATGAATTTGTTCATTGATACACTGATTAACTTTATTAGAACTATTTAGCCATGTTTTTGTAATAGATGTTAGCTCTTTCAGTTCAAGTCTTAAGTTTTGATTCTCTTTGAGAATCTCAGTGTTTACATACTGCATGGTAAGAAGATCAAGTTTTGCTTGTTTTAAAACCAAAAGCTGTTCTTTGCATGTATTCAGTTCTTGAACAAGATTTCAATATTTTTACAAAATATTGTTTCTTTGTTATTCAACATAGTTCAGATCAATACACAGATAATCTAGAAAGGATTTTCTATCATCACTATCTTCCATTTCAAGAATTGTGTGTACCTTTTTTATAGAAATCTTAGTCTAATCACCATTTCTAGCACTTTCTTTGCCAACCGAAACTCTTTCTTAATCAGTAAGTACTGTGAGAGCTTTAACTTCAGTTACTTCATTTTCATCAGACGACACTTCTTCATCATCCTAATCATACGCTTCAGCAATGAGACCTTTATTTTTTCCTGAGGATGAGCTGGGGTTTGAAGCACTTGAGCTAAGGAGAACTAGTTTAGCTTTAATTTTGTGTTATTTGGCTTCAAAGTCCTTGGTTTGCCTCGATTCAAGTTTGTTTATAGATAAAAGGATAAGTTTTAATTGAAAAGGTGATTGATATGAAGGAATTGATGTCTTTGACCAAGAGTCTCTTGTAAAATGACCCTTCTTGCCACATTTGTAGCATTCAGTTTGGTCAGTTGCTTTTGCACTGCTAAACCTTTGAGTACCCTTTTTGAAGAACTTTTAGACTTGGCTAAAAAAAATCTCTTGCTTGGTATTCTTCTTCTAACTCATTTAGGTACTCATGACTGCTTCTTGTATCCTCTTCATCATCAGGACTATCTTGAAAGTCCTAGACAATAGAGGTAAAGAAGAAGGTAGTTGACAAAGGTGTTGTAGATACAAGAGATTTGTTCTTTTCAGTTTCATAAATACTGTCTATTAGGTTTTCTTCATATTTGAGTTTACCAAATAGAGAAGTAAGCTTAGAATCTTTCACATGATTTGTGTTTTTGAGACTTTGGCAGAAACTTAGCCACTTTTTTGGTAACCTATTTATAAAACCAGTATTTATTTCAAGCTTTGAAAGTTTAATGCCATCATTTACTAACTCATTCATCAGAGCTTTATATCTGGTGAAAGTTTGTGTTAGAGATTCACCTTATTTGAATTTGAAGGTGTTATAGCACAACTTCGGGTCCATGATATAGTATCAGGTCATCCCAAGTTGATTTTATAGTTAAGCAATTTATGACAGAGTTTATTTGGTCATCTAGAAGCACGGACATAATGAGACTTTTGAGACGCTGATCTAGGTTAGCAGATTTTCTCTCATTAGCTGTCCATTGTGCCTCTGGCTTCTTTTGACCAGCTATCATAGGGATAAAAGGACCGTTTGAAATAATGTTTTCAAATTGAGGATCAATACCAATGATATGACATATGAACTTTTTTTCCTAATTGGTGAAATTTTCTATCTCAAGAGCGACATTTAGCTGGCCACCCCTATATTCAAGAGTCTGTGGTACCTCTACTGCTGCCATTTAAGATGGATCTTGATTTTAAAAATCTTTGAGCCTTTTTATATATCTTTTTTAAAAGGGTTTTATAAACCAGAAGGCTTTGATACCACTTGTTGGTCCCTAGGAATGTGATATAAAGTTTATCAAATTAGACTAATCACATTTCATGGCAACAAAGTGAGTTTTAAACAAATATATATAAGCAATATAAAGAACAAGTTTAAAACACACAGAAGTACTTTTCAACGTATAGACTTTTATTAGAATCAAATAAAGAATCTATGACACACCTTGCTTGCGGAATAGCAAGGTGGTTGAATGACAATTGGGGTGTTATCTCCTTCGAACTTATTCTCTAACCAAAGTTATGAGAAATAAGAAAACAAACTTGTTATGACTAAACTGAAGCTTCAACTTTCAGTAGTACGAGTCAGTTTGTTTGAGAGATAAATGAACTCTTCAATGTGTATTACATTAATTGAAAGAGATAACATTTACTCTGGCATTTTCTTTGCAGAACCAGTTTTTTGTACAGAACCTACAGAACCATTTAAAATGAATCTAGACCATTCGATTATTTTGATCAATGGTCAAAACTGAAAGTGGCAATTTTGTAAATAAATAGAAATTAAGACATATTTGATATTATAAAAAAGGGTATTATCGGAATTGCATAAACATAAGCACCATTTTCTCTCTTATTTTGACTTCATAACTGCTAGACCCCCTATAGCCACTTTTATTGAGGAAAAAAAACTGCCCCCTCTTTTGGTCTTTATCCTTACGAAGCCTAGCCACCCTTAACACAATTCCTTCTCTGTCATGATGATTTTATTATATCATTATCTTTCAATCGAAATCAATTGTTGCGACATGTTAATTTTGATTTCGTTGGTGTCGGCGTCCTATCAATATGGTATCTACATTTAATAACAGGTTTGATTCGAAATTTATTTGAATGCGTAGATCGAAATCGATTTCGTCGTTCAATATTTTTAATATATAATTTGTTCTTTCACAATGCTTTAAATATTTTAGAAGAATCATAAAACTTCTAACGACTGGTTTCAAGATATGAGTTATAAATATGTTTTTGAGTTTTGAATTATTTGCTTGATAAAGGGTTGATTTGATTTTGATTTAGTATATAAACCTAAAACTTCTAACAGCTTGTTATGTGTTTTGATTGAAGTGTTTTTATCATGTTTTTCCTTTTGAATGATTAAATTATTATTTCTTTTTGTCTTGAACTCGTAATACAAACTGAAAAATGGTATTGAAATTGAAGAATAACATCAGTTATGTTTATGTGCAGGTACAAACATGAACTGACTTTGATCGAGATGATCGATGACTTGTTTTTTTAGAAGTCGTGCATATATGTTATCCGAGGCCGTGCACATATGGTCTTATGATTTTGACGAGAAAGCGCAACGTGCACATATGTTCTCGAAAGGCGTGCATATATGTTTTTAGAAGACGTGCATATATGTTGTAATGATTTTGATAATACTTTTATTTTGAATTGTATTTTATTTAATATCAAACAAAAATAATGATATTTATGTTCTTGATTTGTTAATTTAGAGGTTACATGTATGTGTTTAGGTTTTTGTTATAAAGTTTGAAGATTAAAGAATGTACACTAGAAACATATGTGCAATTACCATTGTAAGCAAAAAAAAATATGCGCTAAAAACATATGAAATTAACAATATTAAAAAACATATATGCACTAGTTTTTTCTAAAAATATGTATGCTGAAAAAAATACAGAATTACAATAAAAAAATATTTTTTAAATTCTGAAAATTAAAGGGTTTAAAAAAACGTTTTTAATTAAGAAAATTTAAAAAGAAGGTGAAAATGCATTTTACTATTATACCCTTTCTATTTAAATAAAATTATTTATTAATATTAAATTCCTATTGGTCCAAAAGTGGTTCTGTAGGTTCTGTACAAAAAACTGGTTCTGCAAAGAACGGTCCCCTATATATATATATATATATATATATATATATATATATATATATATGTATATATATATGTATATATATATGTATATATATATATATATATATATATATATATATATATATATATATATATATATATATATATATATATATATAAAGAACAAGCTTAAAACACATAGAATTACTTTTCAACGTTTAGACTTTAATTAGAATCAAATAAAGAATCTATGATGCACCTTGCTTGCGGATGTTATCTCCTTCGAACTTATTATTTAACCAAAGTTATGAGAAATAAGAAAACAAACTTGTTATGACTAAATTGAAGCTTCAACGTTTAGTAGTATAAGTCAGTTTGTTTGAGAGATAAATAAACTCTTCAATGTGTATCACATTAATTGGAAGAGATAACATTTGCTCTGGGAATCCCTTTCTTTTTATAGGCAAAGGGATTAGGGTTTACAAGTTAACCTAATACACATGTCAAGCATTAAATGAGTGGTTAAGCTACCATTTAATGTACACATGCTTTATAGTACCAGGTACAGTCCTTTATGGAAAGTTGATGTACTTATATACCAACTTTAGAAGTAACATTTCCCAAGGAGATTTCTTTATTCCTTTTGACATAAAGCAATCTTCTTCCCGCCTTGTAAACCTTATAGAAGTAAAACAACACGTTTTGGCTTCTGTTAATGAGATAGACAATGTTTAGCTTGGAATTGTCAACCAAGCTGAACTGAAGCTCCAACCAAGGGCCTTCTTTAGTTTATGTACCGCTGCATAAACAGAAGTGAAGATACTTCCCAATCTTTTAAGGACCTGAAGAGCTGACGCTGAAGAAGCTTCAGCGACTCAAGCTGAAAGACTTCAGCTTGAGAATCACTTAGGGGATTTTATGTTTAAATCTACTAAAAGACTAAAGGGCTTAGGAACTAAACCTAACACACATGAGAATAACGAGCTTGTTCCAACCAGAACAGTCACCGGATGGAGGGTATGTATGGATTATAGAAAACTCAATGACGTAACTAGGAAGGATCATTTTCCATTACCTTTCATCGATCAAATGTTAGAAAGATTATTGGGGAATGAGTATTTGTAACCCTTGCACTTTTCTGGAATCTATATATTCTAATTTAGTCCTTTGAATTTTTGACTTTTGTCATTCTCGTTAGAACAAGTTACCATGTTGACAGTGGTGAATCTATATTTATCTTAGTTATTGACCTTTTATTGCTTATGTTAATCCTTTTTATAGGATTTTATCTATGTTGATCATGATTCGGGAGGTTTACCCCGTAGATAGCTAAAAATATCAAATAACAAGTCCTGACACGTCCGTTAATGTTCAACTCGAATCTAAGGAAGTTTAATTATGAAAGGTGTCGTGTGAATATTCTAAATTCATGGAAAAGTATTTTTGAGGTCATTAAAAATACTAGGAAACTTTGGGTAACATTTTAAAATCGTGAACGATTAGTTTTAAAGGAAACCGACACAAAACAAAGCATTCCGACCCTCCCTTAGATTTCCACCTGCGGTCAATCCTTACAAGGTAACAATGCCATTTAAGATGGATCTTGATTTTAAAAATCTTTGAGACTTTATATAATCTTTTTTACGAGATTTTATAAACCAGAAGGCTCTGATACCACTAGTTGGTCCCTTGGAATGTGATATAAAGTTTATCAATTTAGACTTAATCACATTCCACAGCAACGAAGTAAGTTTTAAACATATATATATATATATATATATATATATGTGTTGCTTTGCCTGCTGACCTGGGTACATTCATGCTTTGTGCTCCTGATGCATTTCCACCATGGATGGCAATACCGGTTTAAACGGTTTTAGTAACTTGTTATAAATGAATTGGAAGAAATCAAGGTCTTGAGATTTTCCTTGAACTGATAGTTAACTTGACTTTGGCAAATTAAGAACTCTAATAGAAGTTCCCCATTGAAAGGTTCTTCAGTTCAGCTATTGGGATGTATAAGCTAGAGATAGTGACCGAAAGTGAATGTCTCTAGTTTTGTTGGAATCTCTCTTTCTAGATCCCCAGGCAGCTCTATTTTCAATGTCTCTAACTTGCTTCTTTAGCTCTTTAATCTGCTCTATGATATATCTAGTGATTTTTAAGGGGAGTTCTTTTATAGTTCCAGTAGTAAGCAGTCTAAGCAAAGTCATGTGAGGCTAAAGGAGGTTTAGATAGTTCAGGTTTCACATTTGAACGTTACCAAAAGTTCAAGTAAGATGGTGTATGTATTGGATATGATGCGGGGCGCCCCCATTAGACTTTTATTGAGCGGAAATTCTTGCTTCTTAGCTTTTTTCTTTTGTCTTCTAGCTCTTCTTTTTTCGAGACGAAGTAAATGATCCTGAGACCTTTAACTATTAAAATTTTAGCTATTTTTAGAGATGGATGACGGGTGGGACTTGAAGTGTCTTTTGGTCACATCCATGAGATGTGGCTTCAGTTTGTCCTGTTATCTTTTACAACTTCCTCTTACTCTTTTCACTTCTCTTCTGAAACTATATTGAGTGGCTAATCTGGTAGGGGAGTCTGAGTGAAGAATAAGATTGGCGGATCTTATGAGCTCTTTCACAGATATTCTGATAAATCCTCTAGCTTTACTTTAAGTGAGATGTCTATCAGTATCTGGATTCCATCATTGTACTCTGATCAAAGTGGGTTTGTTTTTAATCCCATCTCTAGCAGATTTTGTTTTATATATAAGTAACACTTAATTAGACCTTGAAATATGTGAATCAATTGAGTAGGTTTTGGTTCCTTCACCCATACCCTATTTTTAAGATATGGAATCCTTTGGAAGCAGATATTCAAAGATCGTTCAGCTGCGAAAAATCTGCTGAAGAATCATGTTATGATACTAAAATCATACAGTGCTATAGCGAAAGAAGCTTAAATATAAGCGTTTAATAATTAAATAAAGCAGACTTACCTACTACTGAGCTAAAGGTGGGCTCCTTCTTCACTGGTTGGCCTCGAATTCATGTGGGGCCACCAGCTGCTTGCTGTGCCTCTTTTTTGCATGTTCAATAACCATTGGTGTGGCGACGGTGAAGGATGGTTTAGGTATTTATCCTTGGGGCGAATTGGAACTTTGTTTTTTTTTTGACCTGTTGGCCAGTTTGGGATATTTGGGATGTCTCAGTGGTGACTCTGATGTGTTGTTATCGAAGTATCTTTTTCTTTTGTGTCCATCTTTTTAGCTTCCGCTTTTTGACTGGGGGATCCTCATTTGTTTGTAAGGAGATGGTTTTTGGAGCTTTAGAGTCACTGGCACATATAGTTTGCTGTTGGAATTAATTTAGTGTGTCATGTGAAATGAGTTTTCTTCAGGTTGGTTAGGCTTTATTTTCGTCTAGAAATCTAGTGTAAACACTGTAGACCTGAGTGGGGGGGTTTTATCGTGAGCTCTTATTTTATATTCTAGGCATCATATGTTCTAGTAGAACGAGATAGAAACCATAGGACTAAGGAACAATGACATTTTTCCCTAGTCTTCTTGTTTAGCTTATTGGGATTAGTTGTCCTCTAATATTTATATTTGCTTAATCAACACTGTATCTCCTTTAGCCGACTGTATAAGTATAGTGGCATACTTTTTTGTTTTTGAAGCTAGGCCACCTTTTACCTCCTATAACCGGCCATGATCTTGAGACTATCAGCAACCCTCACTCCTAGGAGGTATGGAACTCTTTTTGAGAGTTACTTTTACCACCAAATCTCTCCCTATACCCTTTTGTTTTATAACATGGTCTCACATTATTGTTATAAAGGGGTGGGGGGGACATACATACTTGATTGATGGGTATGGGTTTGTGCCCTCAAGAGCATTCTTTTAAAGGTCGGTGATTCCTATTTCTCCTATACACTTACTCCTGTAGGTGAGGATATCCAAAATTAGAGTCATCTAATGGTCTTTGTTGTTTTACCTCGACTTCACTCATGTACTCTTTGTATTGATTTGGGGCTCTTGTGAATGCTTTCACTTTAGAACAGCATTTCGGAAAAATGAATTTAGTCTCATACAGAATCAAGTATTATTGGTTAGGATGTGAGGAGATACAAGAGTGCTACTTCATTGTTGGTAGTGAAAGTGATCTCGTCAAAGGTGAAATCAACCTGACTTGAGGTTTAAGAGAAGGGTTTGGGCCTTTCAAGTTGTCAGAAGTGACAGGTGACATTCTTCTTTAGGAGTGGATTTCACGGTGATGACGGCGCGTCTTTTGTCGATGATCGATTATGCCATTTTGAGTGTTGAGGGTTTTGAAGGTTTGGATTTGGTTTGAGGTTTGTTTTGGTTTTTGTTTTTTGTCGAGAATGAGGTGTTTGATTGGTGTGTTGTGATTTATATGACTGATGAAATTACAAAATTTTCTTTGAGAACTTGTAATTATCATTTGAGGTTTTAAAGTTTTAGGAATATTATAGGGTTGTTTTCAAACATGTGTGCTAAACTTTGTATTATAATGCATAGTATCAAAGCATGTATTGAAACCTAGAAACAGTGAAACAGCCATCTATTCACTACTAAATGTAAGGGAGAGAAAGATGATGTGGTTCATTACTTACTTTTAAATTTCTTCTTTTAATATATTTAAATATTAATTTTTAAAAATCACACCCCTTTTTTTATTAAAAAAACTGACATTGAGATTGATGTTTGAAAAATACGACCCTCCCCCACCCCCCCCCTACAGGTTCCACCCCCCCTCAATGGTGTTATGTCATGTTAAACATTTCTAATAGTAATCTTTATCATCATATATACTTCAAGCAACGGCGAATAAAACCACACAATGCTCGTGCAAATCCATGAATGAGGACCATATATGATTGCTCCAATTACTCACTTTGGAGAGATAGCTGAAGATTAGATAAAATTATTTATCGAAATTAACGCAAGAACATACATTTAGGTTTGTTCAGTTCTGTGATCCTAACCAATCTCTGTATGCTTCACGAAGTGCGACTAAAAACCAATACATAGCTCACACAATCCCGATGAATGATAACTATGTGATTGCTCAGTTACTCTTTACTTTAAGCAAGGTTCAAGGTTTGTATGCAAACTGACTGACATTTCTACATGAAAGTTTGTTTAGTTTTGGAATGAAAGTGCTAAAGCTTCGTTTTCTTCAGCCAATGCTAAAGCTTCAGGTTTAAATTTCAATGTTCAGCATACCTAGTTCACACGATCAATCTTTTAAACGTTGCTCATCCAGAGAGGCTTGGTGAAGATATCACGCAAGCTTGATCATTTAGATCGTGGGAATGAAAATGTTAATTTTAATGTTACCTTTGAGAACATGATATTCTTGATAAAGTCATATGTTATAAATATGCTTGTTTCTTGATGTGCAAATCTGGATTGTTGAGATCTGAAATGTGCACTAGTGTTATTTCTCAAATTTAATGGGTTACCTTTTCATATCATGATCGTCATAGACACTTAGTTGATTTTTCATCCATAGTATGTTGCCACAACATCCTAGCAGCTAATGAGAGTTACATATTTCAGATTCAGATGAGGAATAGCTACAGATTGCTGCTTTCTAAGCAATCCAGCACATAAAGTTTCTTCTTTCCTAGAAACTGACAAAGCGTCAGTCTGTGGTGCCTTTTCCTTTTAAGGTACCTGAAATTTTCTCTTATCAGCAAATAGGTGGATATTACTTTTGATTTGCTTGATATCTTACACAGAGACAAGTAGAGAATTAAATGTCAGGTCTGCTAGCAGTTAGATACATTAGTGATCCAATCATACCTTTATACTGAGTCTCATTTATAGATTTTCCACTGAGATCAAGTCCTAAGTTGTTAGGGGGTACCATTAGAGTCTTCACTGATTAACTATTTATGTCATACTTTTTCAGCAGATCCTTGACATTATTTTTTTCTTGGTTGAATTGCGAAATGCCTCTTTTAGATTTGTCTAATCTGAAACAATCCAAGGGAAGTTGGTGAGAACTCACCCATCGATGATTATTTCATGATCTTTGATAGTCATTAGTTTTGCAAACTGTTTTGCACAATCTTTGCTGCTGTGGTGGTACCCATAAGATAATGTCATTAAATTATAGATTTAAAACCAAAATCACATCAGTTGAGGTTTTTTAGATAAACAGAGTGTTGTATCATCCTTACCTCATACAAAATTGTGTTTAGTGAGAACAAGGTTCGAGTAGTATGACGTGAGCTCTCATTACCATGTCTTGGAGCTTTGATTAAGTCATAAAGGGCTTTGTACTAGTTTGCAAGTCATGAGTTGTTGTGTTGTGGAAACTCAGTGCTCTCAAACCGGTGGTTGTGTTGGATCAATAAACTTCTTCTTTTAGTTTCACATTCAGGAATGCACTTTTTGACATCCATTTGTTCTAAACTTATGCATTTTATGTATGTGGCCAAAGGCATGATAAATTCTGTTGGCTTTCAAGACCTTGCAACTGGTGCAGGTAAGGGTATCATTCATAATCAATGCTCTTGCCTGATTGTAGCCTTGAGCACATAGTCTTGCCTTTTTTGTTGACAATTCCACTTTCATCAACTTTTATTTCTAAAACCTTTTTGAGCGATTATGGTTTTTACAATATGGTGAAGGAAAAGGAAACTAATGTCCAGACTTTGTTTCTAACAAATGGTTTCGTATATATCTTGTATGGCATCAACCATCCAAGGTGCTTTAGTGCTTCTACCTTTTTAGGTTTCTTCTTCAAGAGAAAAAATCTACAAAGAGGACATATGCTCATGAGCTGAAGCTAATAGCCACTATAGTTGTTTGAACTTGGCTCTTTGTGAGCATTCTAAGGCCCCCTAAAGTACCAATGATATTGAACCGACTCAATATGTTTATCTGAGACTCGTCTGTCTTGGAGAGGACGCTGGAGATGACCCATTGTTGGAAATTGGTAAGGGTGAGTTTGATTCATAGAATTGTATTGTCCGCTTACAGATTTAGTTATCTCTCTACACTTGGATGAGGATAAGCTGTTCCAGAGTTATAATTGTATGTCTTTAGTGTTTGGGAAGATTATCATATGATTTTGTTCTTATTGGTTGTGTGATTGGACTATTCAGAAATGGTCATCTTTAAGCATTCTTTCATTGTGAACAGATTAATCTTTTCTTTATCATTGTAATCATTTTGAATTGTATTTGGACCATTATTGGTCAGATGAAACTTTCGATTCAAGAACAAACTGGTTTAAGTATTATTCATAGTGGTTCTATGAAGGATCACATCATTGATGTTTATTTGATACCTTTAAGAAAAGTTCATAAAGGATGAGATATTCATCAGATAGATCGTTCTTTCTGTGTTCGCAATGTTGATGTTGTCAACTAAGCAGGTTTGAGGAATTTTGATAGATCAAGGGTCTTCACAAATGTGATGTAATAGGTTTCTTTAGTTTTTTGTCTTCTAGTGTTGAAGACTCTGAAGGCCTTGGAAACAAGTGAGTATCTAAGAAGATAACCATCATCAGCTTTTTCATCAAATTTTCCTAAGTGGTCTTTATGATTGTGGATGTAAACTGGACATCTAAAGACATGAAGAAATTGATGTTTGGGATTCTCTTACGAAAAATTTCATAAGGAGTTTTGATATATCTTTTCACAATGGTGGATCTATTTTGAGTATAGCATGCAGTGGCTACAGCTTCAGTCCAGTATTATTTAGAAAAGACAGATCCTGGAAGCATTGTTCTTGCAATTTCTATGATGGTTCTATTTTTCCTCTCAGCAACACCATTTTGTTTATATGTGTAGGGAGAGGAAAAGTTTTAAGAGATCCATTTTTCATCATAGAAGTTGACAAGAATGCTATTCCTGAATTCAGTACCATTGTCAGTTCTGAGTTGTTTGACTTTGATGTCATTTTGATTTTCAACTCTTTTGATGAAAGACATGATGGTTTTAGGTGCTTGACTTTTCTTCTTAAAGAAGTAATTACCCATTGTGTACATTGAAGTACCTCCATCAACAATGATAAGGGTGTACTTTTTATGGTAATGGACCTAGAGTTACAGGTCCGAATAATTCCATGTTAGAAGTTGAAGACATTTCTTGTACGATTATCGACTGTTTTGTTTTGAAGCTGAGGGGGGTAGCCCCCCCCCCCACCCCCCCGGGACTCTATGATGTTTTCCCTTTTCACATGAACATGGTTTGTCCTTTGAGTAGACAAGTGAGGGAAGACCAATAACAAGATTTTGTTTTGCTAGTTTGTTGATGTTTTGAAGTTTAGATGAGCAAGTCTTTATGCCAAAGCCAGTTGAGATTTTCAGAAGCTTTGGCAAAGAAGCAAGATTCTTGAGCAGAAGATGTCATGTCAAGAACATATACATCTCTTACTCTTGGAGCAATCATTACAACTTCTTTGTTGGAGTTGAAGATTGTTCCTCTTTTCTCATCAAACTGAACAATATACTTAGCATCACAGAGTTGACTAATGCTAATTAGATTGTATTAAGACCATATTACAAATGTCTAGCTGTAAGAAAAACCTTATTCACCATTACATTTGTATAGAGTATACCTTCAAGTTGTGCTTGTTGAGTATTCTCTAAATACTACTTTAGGTCCTGACTGTTCCACGTATTTGATGATTCAGCTCTAGTTGATTTTAGAGCCTCAGACTTTTTGGCTTGAAGTGCTTCACCTCTTTTGAACCATTCGATATCATAGTGATCAGTTGTGGTATGAGTTGAGCTACCACAAACTTTAGATCTTTTGAATGTATGTTGAGGATTTCTTAGATTGATCTCTCTTTCTAGAGAGATAATCCTATTATGACCATTTTAGGAGATTTTCTAAACGAGAAGGCTCTGATACCACTTGTTGGTCCCTAGGACATGTACCTTTTACCCCCCCCTTCTGATTAAAGTTTATCAATTTAGACTTAATCACATTCCATGGCAACGAAGTGAGTTTTAAACAAATATATAAAAGAAATATAAAGAACAAGATTAAAACACATATAATTACTTTTCAACATTTAGACTTTAATTAGAATCAAATACAGAATCTATGATACACCTTGCTTGTGGAATATCAAGGTGGATGAATGATAAATGGGGTGTTATCTCCTTCGAACTTATTCTCTAACCAAAGTTATGAGAAATAAGAAAACAAACTTGTTATGACTAAATTGAAGCTTCAACTTTTAGTAATATAAGTCAGTTTGTTTGAGAGATAAATGAACTCTTCAATGTGTATCACATTAATTGGAAGAGATAACATTTACTCTGGGAATTCCTTTCTTTTTATAGGCAAAGGGATTAGGGTTTACAAGTTAACCTAATACACATGTCAAGCATTAAATGAGTGGTTAAGCTACCATTTAATGTACACATGCTTTAAAGTACCAGGTACAGTCCTTTAAGGAAAGTTGATGTACTTCTATACCAACTTTAGAAGTAACATTTCCCAAGGAGATTTCTTTATTCCTTTTGACATAAAGCAATCTTTTTCCCGCCTTGTAAACCTTCTATAAGTAAAACAACACGTTTCGGCTTCTGTTAATGAGATAGAGAACGTTCAGCTTGGAATTACTAACCAAGCTGAACTGAAGCTCTAACCAAGGGCCTTCTTTAGTTTCTGTACCGCTGCATAAACTGAAGTGAAGATACTTCCCAATATTCTAAGGACCTGAAGAGCTAACGCTGAAGAAGATTCAGTGACTCAAGCTGAAAGACTTCAGCTTGAGAAACACTTAGGGGATTTTATGTTTAAATCTACTGAAAGACTAAAGGGCTCAAGAAATGAACCTAACACAAATGAGAATAACGAGCTTGTTTCAACCAAAACAATCACCGGATGGAGGCTATGTATGGTGTAACACCCCCATTTTTACATATAGCAGCAGAAGCTAATCTGAGGTATTACTTCAGAGGTACAACAGTCATAATCATAGAAAACGAATCAAAAGAGTGATTTTTGAAAATAAGTTATCATTCATTAT
>BQNB010037580.1:30196-46573 GCA_026074375.1 Tanacetum coccineum
ATGCGCACATCGTAACGACGAAATCATACATATTTTAATATGTATACATACATATATATACATGTGATGAGAAATCCACTTGCACGTCTTTAAACCTTAACCCTTAGTATATTTTATGTATAGATACTATTTTCCGTCCAATATAATTTATCTCTAATATTTAAAGAAAGTTACTATTTATAGACCTTCCGTTTTTAGAACCGAATAATGATCTTAAAACTATTAATTGAAATAATATATTAACCGACCTTTAGTTTTGACACGCTATGTCTTAATTTTAAAGCAGACAGTCCTCGCGGCAAAGTAAAATGTCATTACGAACAACTTTCGTGTTTCGCCGGAAGGCTGAAACGGACTCGAAAGTGATCAAATCATTTAATTAATAAATCTGCCATTTTTAATATTTATTAAAAATAACCTATTTTTCTACTAAAGTGTATATTCCGATTTCGATCCAGTTTCTTCGTTATTGAGAGTTAGAAGTCCCGTTTTATATCAAAACGTCCGCCAAAATATAATTTGTTATATTTTATAAACTAAAGTCCACTTTTCAACATTTCGAACTCCGAATCTCATGTTCCGTTTTTCTGCTCATAATGTACCGTTACAAAAACGCGCCAAAGTCCATTTTTAACTCAAAAACTTATCTAAAATGTGTCTAGTATCGCTCCCGTTTTTATATTTATATCACATTTTTATTAGACGTCGCAAGTTTATTTAGATTTCATCACATATACATTTTATCGATTATATAAATGAATTAATCGAATACTTTTAAATTAAACGCACCCTTTTTCGGTGTCAACACAATCAAACGCATCCGACCCGGCTGATGGACAGCCAAACGCACCCTTGTGCGTGGCTGTTAAGCCAAACGCACCCTTGGGCTGTTTTTACAGCCAAACGCACCCCTTGTCGTTTCTGTCTAGACCAAACACACCCTATGCGGGCTGTCACGAACCAAACGGACCCGCTGCGGTTTCTAACCCCCGAGCTAAACGCACCCTTGTGCGTGGCTGTTAAGCCAAACGCACCCTTGGGCTGTTTAACCAACCACTAACCAACGCACCATTATCTGTTATTTCTTTCAATACACAACACACACCATAATTCTACTTGAACCGAACCAACGCACCCTAATTTGTGAAACAAACAAACTCACCCGCTGGTGGTTTGACCCGACACCCCACGCATCCTTGTAGGTCGTGGTGGCTTCAACCCGGACCAAACACACCCTCGGTGTCGGCTGCCACAGAAACGAACACCCCTTGGTGGTGTTTCGGTTAAACCACAACACGAGCACCCCCCCCCCTTTTGTGGCTTTCTGCCACCGAACAAACACCCCTTGTGGTACCAAAACCCAACCCCGACTCTCTCTCCCCCCTATACCCGGCTGTCCCACAGCCAAACCAAACACCCTTTTTGTGACCCGTAACCCACGCACCCTCATGGGTGTTCATTAACCCATCACACCTCTCCGGTGGTTGTTTTATACACGAACCAAACCACCTTCGTGGTGGTTTTTACCACTGAAACAAACATACCCATCGTGGTGGTTTTCGGTGTGGGGAGGTGATGGTGACTATGATGGTATGATGAGGATGGTGTTGGTGGTGATGGTGGTGATGAGAGGGTGGCGGTGGCAGTGGTGGTGTGGAGGAGCGGGTGGGGGAGAGTGACATAGGGGATCGGGTAGATCGGTTGATGAGGTTCATCTTTGGTCTTGGCCGGAAAAGTCCGCCGGAAAAGTTTTGCGGCGGCGGCAGCATGGTGGCGACGGTGGCCGGCGGCAGCGCAAGGGTGGCTGCCGAAAATACTTGAAAGAGAGAGAGTTATGCATTTGTGTGTGTGTATAAAGATGGAAATGAAATAAAATATAAAACTTTTTATATTTATATAAATGTTTTAAAAGTTATAATTAATTATGACAAGTAATAAATAGATGGGGGTTAGTTTCGTAATATTTTCACAAGGGTCAAAAGTGTAACTTTTGGGAAACTTTTATAGAATATTGGTTCGGGACACGTTTGGGCGACTTAACGGATGATTCGAGTCACGAAACTTGCGCCATTGGTTTTCAAATCATTTTTCCAACGAAAATGAGTATTCATTTGATAGTATTTCATAAATATTTTATAACATTTAATAAAATATCTGTTATTCATTTTGCGAACCGGTTTCGCCTCGTCCGAAATAAAAATGGATTTAAGCTTGAGTATTCGCGTTATCAACAAATGCTTTTGAATAAATGATAACTAATTTATTAAATACTTTAATTTAATAAAACTGATAATTAAATTATCTTTAATTATTTCCGGGTCGGTACGCGTCGTGTCGGTTTTTCCAAAACTTTGCGAGGCTGTTTTAGCCCTCTTCTGCTTGTTTTTAGGTCTCGGGTAAAACTGACAAGTTGTCTGGAATATCATTTCACATCAAATTGCTTTAGAGTCCGAGTCGTGAAAACGTGATTTAGATGATCGTTCTTATAATTCAAGCCAGACCCGAAAAGTCACAAGGTAAGATAGTTATCTAAAGTTCCGAAAATTTCCGGATGTTACAGCAGGATTCGTAACATTCTTTTCACTAATTATCTTTTCTAATCGGCTCATTCGAATATCCATTTTGTCTTAAAGAGAAGCGGTGAGTTGTTGAAATTCAAAAGAATTAGAAGGTGTAGAAGTAGAAAGAGGAGCATTCGTACTCACTCTTGGTTCAATTGCACGACTTCTTGAATAACGAACCTTAGATTTACTCTCAATAATGGCTAAACCATCACGAGGCATCTTATCTAGAAAATTTCCACCCGCGACGGAATCTAAAGCATCTTGATCATTGGTATTCAAAGAATTGTAGAACGTATCAAGTTGGTGTAATTCCGAGAAACCATGATGAGGACATTGACGAAGAAGTCCTTTGAAACGTTCTCATGCTTCATTGAAAGTTTTATTCGGTTTTTGGTAGAAAGTGGTGATTTCATTTCTAAGGTAAGTTGTTTTTGAAGGTGGAAAGAATTGGTTTATGAATTTCGAGACAAGATCATCCCACGTTAGAATCGATCGAGGTGGTTCCTTATCTAGCCAAGTCCGGGCTTCACCTTCGAGAGAGAAAGGAAAAAGCAAAAGCTTAATCGAAGTATTCGGAACTTCGGGATGTCTAAACGTAGAAGTAACCTTGTTGAAAAATCGAAGATGATTATGAGGGTCTTGTTTACCCGTAAATTGATTACTTTGAACAAGATTAATCAAAGTTTGTTTAAGCTCAAAATTGTTTGCATTTATCGGTGGAACAACAATTGCATCTTCGTATCCCTCGATGGGAGCTTGTAGCATTTGAGCCATGGTACGATTGTCGGCCATTGGAAACTCGGGTTCCTCAACAATAACCGTTGTTAATTGTTGTTGTCGACGATTTCGATTACGAGCTTGAGATCGAGTGCGCATGCACTAAAAATAAAGAAATTAAAAAGTAAACAAAAATTACACTAATTTTTTTGGATTTTTGAATTTATATATATTTTTTTAACAATCTATTTTAAACGGATACACGAAAGACAACTTAAAACCAAATAATCAACTTACTTCACGGTAGCTCTTAAAAATTTCTTCTTAAGGTGAGCCGTATTTCGTAAGTGACACAAATGGCAAGTTTTTGAATCTTTGGTTCGATTTGGGAACTTTTCAAGTTCACCGGAACTTATTTATGATAATACCTCAATTGAAGGTATTATATGTTGGTGTTCTTTTACCAACTTTGTGTATTTTATTTCTTTTTAAGGACAATTTTTTATATTTTTGATTTTTTTTATATGATAACTATACTAAAAAGAAAAAGAAAATATTTTTTACTTTTTATATTTTTTATTTTTTTGGATTTTTGAAATATTTAACAAAAATGAAACTTTCGAGGACGAAAGGATCTTCAAACCAAATCAACAAACGTAAAACGAAGGAATCTTTAACACAAGTCCCCGGCAACGGCGCCAAAAACTGATTGGTAGTTTTATATACTAATAAAATATACGATATAATACCACAAGAGCAATTAAGAAAATTCCCTAAGGAAAATTCACTCTTAAAAGATATATATATAATATATAATACGTATATTTAACCGGGAAGTATGATCACCCGGGTCGTTTCCCCAACGACTTGTGAAATTGAAACCACGTTTTAGCTTGGATTATGATTTGAATGAGAGAAAAGATATTTTTGAGTATTTACTACTAAATTAAAGCAACAATCAATTAAAAGCAATTACACACTTAAACTAATTAACGGGAACAAATAAAACGCGACAAATAAGCAAATACACTAAATTAACTCCTAAAAATGCAAACTAAATTTCTAAACCTAAATTGGAACAGAATATTTTAGAAAAAGAAAAATATTTTTGAGTATTTTGACTGTATTATGAATTAAAAAACTAATTTATTTAACTAATTAAATCTAAACCACGCAATTAAGTCCTAAAAATTGAGAAAAATGATTTTTAACTTAGAAAAGTCTAAAATAACATAAAAACTCAGAAAACTATTTTTAACTATTTTTAAAATTAAAATCCTATTTTTAAAATTAAAAATTAAAGCCTAAAAATGAAAATTAAATTCTAAAAGAGGTAAAAATGATTTAACTGAATGTAAAACTAAAAGTACTTTTTATAAAACTAAAAACTATTTTTTTGTATTTTTTAAAAGTTTTTTCTATTTTTTATGTATTTTCTAAAATTAAAACTTTCAAAAATTCCTAAAAATAAACTAATTAAAGGAAAAATAATGTGAAAAATTCAGGAAAAATATAAAATGCAACAAAGAGGAAGGGAAAAATAAGAAAAAGCTACCAGTAAAACAAATAAGCTCAATAAGCCTTTGAATAAGCTACGGCTTAAAAGGAAAAATGGAAAAGAAAAACAAGTATAAAGATTAAATGGAATGAGACTAACTTGAATTGTCCCACCTAGCAGAGATGGTAAGACGTGTGTGCTATGAGCTTGAGGTCTTGGGTTCGAAGGGTGTTAACACCTTTTTGCTCTTTTTTTTTATTTTTCACTTTTAACTAAAACTAAAAGCTGGAACTTATAAAGGACACAATATTAAGCATTTTTAATAAAAGAAGCATAAGCTGAAAGTTGGAAATAAACTCTCTAAGAGCTTTTGAATGTCTGTTCACAGAAAGTGAGGGTTTGGGCTCACTTTTGCTTGTTTGGACTTAAAAGTGGTTGGTAAGAGAGAATCTGCTAGCATAGTTCTAGCAGCCTTAATTAGGGTTCTGTTCATTCTTTCAGCAACTCCATTTTGTTGTGGAGTTCTGGCATTACTATACTCTTGTTTTATTCCCTTGTTTCCACAAAATTCAAGCATATCTCTTTATTAAATGCAGTGCTTATATGGTTCACTAATGATTTTAACCCTGTGGAGCTAAGCTGGTTTCAATCTGCATAAACAAAGGTCTGAAGGAATGCCATTAGTTTCATCCTTTGAGGCCAAAAGAATACAAACTAAATCTGGTACAATCATCAGTAATTACAAGGCAATAACTTGCATGATTAATGCTTTTCACAGAAGTAGGACCAAAAAGATCCATATGCAAGGTGTGTAGTGGCTCAGTGATTAATCTTTCTAACTTGGCCTTGCAGGAGGCCCTGTGTTGTTTGCCTTTATGGCAGGCAACACATGTGTGGTCATTTTTGAAAACCTTGGAAGGTAGACTCGGATAAGGGTTTCCCTTCTACAAGTTTGTTTAGGTTTTAAAATTGATATGGAACCTTCCTTCTATGCCATAATTTAGATTCATAGTTGTGGCTTTAGCAATCAAAGCAGGCGAAACCTTTTGCAGGAGAGTAGGTGTCTTCATAGTCAAAATGTACATATTGTGGTGTCTGGGACCTTTAAAAGTATCTGATTACTCATCAGGCATCTTTAACGTCAGAAGACACAACAAGACATTCAAGTTTCTGTAAAAAGAACCTTGTGCTGCTATCACATATTTGTGGATATATATGAGAAAGGTTAAAATGCCCTAATTCTTTTACAAAGAACACTATCAAAATTAAATTACCAACTCTTATTCTTCCTTTCCAGATATGTAGCTTTGCTACCTCAAGGTAACAGATCCCCATTGAATCTTTTAATAATTCCTCCAGTTGTCCTTGTTACTGTCATGTGGACCTGAGCATCCACTATCAAATTATACATCTATCTACCACGTTCTGCTGTGGAGTTCATGCACATGGACAAAAAGAGAAATTAGTTTTTTTCTTCTCTTAGGGGAACCAAGGCCTTTACAGGCTTGGTCTGCCTTGTGGACTTTAGCATTCATAGTTCTAATAAAACGTTGAGTCCCTGTTATTTGAATGTTTGGGTTCTAGAGTTCTCCAATTATAACTTGACTGAGGTCTGAACAGAGATCCCCAACTTCTATTACTGCATAAGAATGTGACATTTGTGCTGTAGTTTTTGCAAAGAGTCTTCTTCAGATGAATATAATTTTGAAAAATACCTTCTTTGATTCATTTGATTCTTCTGGGGTCTATTGGGGACTTGAACTGTTATGAGGTATTGTTAGTCTGGCTGTCTTGATCATAAATATTAATTTTAGAAACTAACATTATTAACTTTAGGCCTACCAGTATTAATATTTGTCTACCAGTATTAATATTAGGCCTAACAGAATTAAACTTTGGCCTACCAGCATTAAGTTGTACTGATTCTAGGACAAATTATTTAAGTGGACTTGACCCTATTAGCTTTTGTACAGACTGGTTTTTCCATCCACTTACCAGTTTTAACAACACTTTACCTCAGCTTCCCTTGCCATTTCTTTTCTTAATAGTCATAATCTTTATTCAAATGACTTAGACTACCATCAACAAAACATTTCTTCTTTGTAAAAGATTAACCTTCCTAGTTCTTTTCCATCATTATCATTCCATATTCTTTATTAAACTTTATGTGTTTCTTAAATCTTTGAGTGGTTGCTAGGGAGTTTTTACGTGTTTTGCACAAAACTAGGATCAAATTCTTGTTATTCAGACACAACTTTTTCATTAGGTATTTCCAAACCCCCCCCCACCCTCACTCCACCCCCCCCCCCCCCCCCCCCCACCCCCCCCCCCCCCCCCCCCCCCCCCCCCCCCCCCCCCCCCCCCCACCCCCCCCCCCCCCCCCCCCCCCCCCCCCCCCCCCCCTTGCTTAGCATCTCATTTAGTACACGTTAAAACTTTTGATTCAGTTTCAAAAGAGTGCTCAGAGGTATTTCCACAAGATCCTTCACTGTCATTTGATTGACAGGTAGAATGCTCAGAAGAATTGTCATCTGAGACACTAATTTCAGGTTTTTGAGGACCCTTTTTACCATAAACATACAAAGAATCATCAATTTCCTCTTGTGGTTTAGGAGTATAATCTCCCTTAAGGGATGTGGCACACCTTTAAAAATCATTAGTTCTTGTAAATTTACTGTGTACAAAGGTTTTACAATTGAATCTCTTTTGAACAATTAAAAACAGAAAAGATTCATTCATCCTCATAAACTTAGAACCTCATTGGTTTGATTGTATTTCAAATCCTAAGCCAAACCTTTACTATTTGTACTATGCCAGATCAATTAATCTACAAGGATCTCTTGAATGGCACTTCTTTCCCATGAATCTAATGTTTTCTGCAATTGTTCCTTTTCTTTGACAGCTTTCATTACTATTATCCTATATCTTTTAAGCTTTCAAATTCTTTTTTAATATATTTCAGTAGCCTGAAATGTAAGCTTTTCATTTAAGAAGAAAGTTGTGTTTTTTGAAAGTAACAAGTTTGAGCGTAATTTTATGTTTCTTACAAGCTTGACTATAGGCAAGTATTTATGCTTTCTGTTCACCTAACTGATTCATTTTGTTCATCACACAGTAATTTAAAGGGTATGTATGAATCAATGCTTGTTTTAGAAACATAAGTTACCTCATTGCTTATGCTGATAGCCATAAGAGCATGATTTGTCTCTTCAACTTCAGTATGTTCTCCCCAATTGACAAATCAATCATCCATGGTCAGCGATAAACCATCTGATTCTTCTTCTTGCTTCCCAGCTTTCTTGATGTTGATAAATTGAGTACTTCTTCTTCTTTACCATCTATGTGTCCCCTTTGCTGTACATTCCTAGCAATGTGACCTGTGTTGTGACAATTGAAGCATTCAAGCTTTTTTTGTTCGAAACCAAAAGGTGTTTGTCAATCCACGCGACTCTCCTTTCCTGTTTTTCTTTATAGAATTTTTGCATTCGACTAGCATCTTGCTATTTACCAATTGATGTCCATCTCTTCATGTCACATCATCAATTTGTTCAGATCTTAATGTAGTAAGTAAGTCATCTGTTTGTTTGAAAGAGGGAATTGTTTCTTCATCAGCCAAAACCAGCAAGAACTTCCTTTTTAAGGAAATATTGGATTGAAGAAGTAGAGGAGTACAAGTACTTGTAGCCACAGAAACAGACTTAAACCTTATTAGTGCTACTTTGCTTTGTGAAACACAAAAGCAACATTTTGAGCCTTAAAGATGTTTTGATAAGCACCTTTAATTTCTGCTCAAAAACTTCTAAGGTTTTTGTACAAATCATCAATAGATAAAGTGTCAATCTTGGATTAGTTTCATTGTCATGGCAGATTGGACAGGCTGGGGCAAAGATAATGAGAAAATTATGATTTGCATCTTCAGATGATACTTCAGCACCTGAGTTCAATGAGAAAGTAAACTGTTGATAATCTGTCATATCCTGTTTCTAGCCCATTTGAATTGGTATTTTTAAATGCTTTTAAAAAAAAAAAAAAAAATAAAAAAAAAAAAAAAATGTTGTTTGAAAACAGCTCTTCTGCAATTTTATATTGAATTTCATTACACCATACCTAGTTATGTGGCTTCCCAGATAATAACTTTTGCATTCATCCATTCCAGTGAAATCTTCTCATATGTTCTTTGGTGAATGGCCATCAGCTAAATATTCTTCTAGCCTTCTTTCCTTTTAACAGTTGAATCTCTGCAGCAGTTTCTGGTGAAAGTACTCGAACCATTACCATCCTTTCCATTTGAAATTCTCTTATTGGAGTTTCAATTCTGAATTACCCTTCATACTTCATGTCAATGTACTCAAGGTAATGCATCCTTATCCATAGCCTATATCATACTTTCCTTCTTAAGAATTGGAGTTTGATATTTGAGATAGCAGTTGTTTGAGGAATCACTTGTTGTTGTTGTTTAGGTGCAACACCAGTGTCTGATGCATCTTCATGGTTTGATTCTTCATCATCACTGAGATGTTGTGAGAACTCATCTAGTCAGGTGATACATTTTGTTAGGAGAGCTTGTAGTTTGTTGTTTCTAGTGACTTTACATCTTCTAGAGTCCCTCTAAAGGCTCTGATACCACTTATAGGTCCTTGGTATAGGATCTGATTAGCCTTTTGTAAGACGATAGCTAACTTGAATAAATCCAAATCAACTATGTGAGAGACACCGACTATGAATATCAAGTGTTAATGCGGAATCTTAACACAAGAATTAAGAAGAAACAGTAATACTAAATTGCTATTAAGCTCTATGCTTCTATTGATATTTCAATCACGTACATAACATTGTGCCTTAGGGTTCCTTTTATACACCAAGGAAACCCTAATGGGCTTTACAAACTGTTACAGAGGTTAATAACATTCCTTTCTTAAGATATCTCACTTATCAGATATCTCTAAGATAACTATTACTATTCTGTTACATAAACAGACTTAACTATGAACAGACTTAACTAATCATGACCAGTACTAACTCTAGTACTGCTACTCTACCAGTACTAACTTAGTACTGCCAGACTTAACTTAGTACTGCCAGTATTAACTCAGTACTACCAGAACTAACTATTACTACCAGACTTAACTGTTATACTATCAGTATTAAGTCTTTTACAATCTATTTCCCAACAGTTGATTAGCTCAATTCTAGCTTATAGACTAGAAGAGCTTAAGAGAGCTTATTGTGAGCTTATCCAATAGTTACAAGAGTATATGAGATATATAAAAGCTTTGTAATGTAAAAGAGATTATGTAAAAACAAAAGGAGATTTCATTGATATAAAACTAATTACACTAAGCTAAATTTGAGAGTACAATAAGTTGGAAAACTGAAATGGAATTTAAGCTAATACAAATTTAAGCTAAAATCTCTAGACTATCTAACATTGTGTGTGTGTGTGAGAGTGAGGCTTTATATAGCCCCCAGCTAAAGCTTCTAGGTCCTGATTCAGTTACACGCTCCTCTCAATCCCTACCTTTCATTCCTTCAATCATTGGATCATCACTTAGGACCGTTGGATTAGATTGAAGGGCACACAGATTGCCAACGTGGCATCCGTGTGTCAGAAGCCTTTGTGCTTCTTTTGTGAGTACAATTAGTGCAAATCTTCCATTCCTTGTGTGCTTCCTTCAATCCAACGTGTCATTCTTTCTTGGGTCTTGGCCAATAAGAGGCTTAAGTGACGTTTTACCCCACCAACGTGTACTTTAACACCTGAATTACCAATCTTAACCCTTAATTTGCACTTGCCCTTTGATTTGACCCTCGAGGTAAAAGGTTGAAGATGAATGAACAGTAAATGGCTTACGCGCCATTTTTTTAACTGAAAACGGGTGTATGTTTGACTTAGGCTTATAGGGCTTTGACTTGGGTTAGGATTGGGCTTATGGGTTTGATTTTGGGTAAACGTTGTTAAGGGTTTTTGGGCTTGGGTTCGGGTAAAGGTTAGAATAAAGCCCGTTTGGTTTAGGGTTTATTTTGCCCTTTTGTTAAATTTGAAGGACTAATTTGGTAACTTTTTAGGACTTTTGTCTTTTTGTGACTTGGACGAGAGTGACTTAGAGTTGATCAGGACGTTAATGAGAGACATCTTGACCTTTTTTTATAAAACCTTCTGCTATTTGTGTGATCTTCATTTATGTGTTTTGGAGTGTGTCGGTTTTGAACGTTTTCTTGTGATTTTTGCTTTATCCATAATACACATAAGAAGCACAAACAAGCAATATACAAGCATTTTAATGCACAGTTTGTCTTTTAGGGTAATTTTTGATATAAAAATGGATATGTGGTTTTCACAAATATCACCTTAACCTTGGTCCTCTAAGCCCTTGGCCTCCAAGTTATAAAATGGGTATCAAATAGGGGTCGTTATTCTTTATTTTAAACTCATCTCCACTTCTTCTTCTTTCTATAACCTAATTGAGCAAACATTCTCTGCTCCATATGATCCTAGGATCATCTAAGAACATCATTCAAGCAAATCTTTGAAGATTTGAAGCCCCGAGAACAAGATACAAGGCGTACGAGTGGAAATACTACCCGAAACGACCCATTTCCACCATTTTTGCTCCTTGAAGCTCAAACCCAGGTTCTGGATGTTCTACTTCTGCTACTACACCCTTATAATGTTCATATGATCCTAAATAAACTCTTGTTAAAGTTTCATAACCCAATTCATGCTCATTTTCCATTTTGATCCAAAACCGTACACCCGAAACCCTAATTTTATGTTTTTCTTAAAACTAAATGTTATAATGGCTAAATGTTGTTATAATCTATCCTAACATGCTTAACTAATGTTAAAATAACCACTTTATTGATTATTGAAGGAATTTGATCTTAAAAACCACGCGTTTACGTTTTGAAACCCTAATTCGACCCGTTTTGAGTCATAGCTTAACGAATTGTTATTTTAAACTTTTGTTATGTTAAACCTTCATATTTTAGCTTATATTAATAAGATATAACCTGTAAATATCATTTAGAACTTAAAATAAGCTTGCATGGCAATTTGGACATGTTTTGTAATTATAATCCATGCAAGGGGTATATATCGTAACTTTCTGAAATTAATAACTAGAAGGGCTGAATATGTCATTTTATCAAAGTTATAACTATAGGGATCTATTATGTTAAAAGGTTACTTTGTATTAATCTTTTTTAACCTCGACGACCAGACTCGTAAAAGTGCAAACTCTAAGGGTATATTTTGCCATTTTTCATTCTCAAGGGTCTAAAATGTAACATTTTGAAAAAGTATAAAAATGTATTCAAAACATTACAAGATATAACTTTAATTAACGCTTGACGTGCTTATCATTTCTAGATATTGATCAAAACGCTTACAAAAAAAAAAAAACGCTGTATGTTATAAACTATTATATACTTCTTCATCGATGGCATTCAAAATCCTGTCCCCGAATCTATATCGTACCAAAATACTAAGGGAGCTGCGTATTAAGGGTTTCATCTGGTATTACATTCTGACTGAGTTGTTGGTTTACGATTTAAGTGCCCTAGATCACAAACGTTTACTGAATGACTTCTGAAATATGAAGCCCGAACATGATACAATAATTCCCAAACAATCCCAACAAACTCATACAATATTAAAACAATTAAAACCATAGTTATAAAGTATAATCTTCCTAAGGACTTGACAATTTACTCAGTTGCGTTACATGACTGTTTATTATCAATTTTTGCTATAACAACCTTCCCCATTGAAGATTGGTGATAAGTCGTCAACTTTCATTTTGGAATATTTATTACACTACTATCAGGTGAATTCATAACCTCGCCTTTACTTATTTACATGTTTTTATAAACTCCGCAAGGGGGATACATGCTTGTTACAAACTCTTTTACATACTCGTTTATCTTATAACAATGATTACTTTTCAAAGACTTAATGAATTCATAACCCCATATTTCAATCTTTAAGTATCTTTATAAAACCTGCGATACCTGATATAAAACCATAATGCAAGTGTTTTTTCAAATGTATTGCTATCCAGATATGTAATGCTATCCATATATATTATTGCCTAAAGTACTTCCAGTGCATTATTTATTTCCATATCATGAATCATTAATTACTTGCATTGCGAGTGAACGCGAATATTGTGAATAGATCTATTAGGGGTGACGGCTCCTGTTGGTAATATACCCATTCATCGGGTAGCCAAACGCACTGTATTTGATATAATAGGTAACCTTGTCAGTACCATTTCCAAGGATAACAATCCCTAACCAATGTCACTAGTATTTCCCTGATAACGTATTTGTGTATGAGCTTATGTACAAAAAAAAATTTACCCTGGTTTTCATGATAATTGTATTCGTTGCAATTATTACCATTATAATAACTTGCATTCAATCATATAATATTCAACTGTTCTCCATGATAATACTGTTTTCCATACTGTTTTCCATGATAATTGTGCTTATGCAATTATTATTACACTATAACTTGTATTCAACTATTACATTTCAAACCTATGAATTTCACTCAACCTTTGTGTTGATCCTTTTTATGCATGTTTATCTCAGGTAATTAAGCAACTTATGGCATGGAGTGGCATGGACCTGAAGATGGCTAAAACTTTTATCTATTTACATTTTTTTCTAGATTTTAGGACCAACCTTTGTAAAACTTGATATTAAATGAATGAAAACGTATCTTATAAAAAACGTCTCTTTGAGATCGTTTTCTAAGATTGTTACCTGATTCATGAAGTAATACCCCAGATTAGTTTTCGTTGCTATACTATCAAAATGGGGGTATTACAATCCTCTTTTCTTCCTCTTCAATAAGAATTTGTTCCATGTAATCATGTTTCATATTCTTCCTTATTTCTTCCTCATTCATTTCTCGTAAATTGATAATTAGTTACTATTAGGAATTCACTTTACGTGATGACATTTATAGAATTACCATTGTTTACCATATCACCACACACAGGAACTAGAATAGTCAATATTGGATTCTTACGTAATGTGTGGTGGTGTAAATACCCCTCCAAGGCTTCCATGGAGGGTTGAGACTTTTATAACATTTTCTTTCTTAATTCATTTTACACCTTTTGTTTATCTCTCTACTTTCTCTCTCTAAACATGGCTACCTCCATCTTTGAGCTACCAAGACCACCGTATCTAAGTTTATTTGTTTCTTTCAATTAGTATCAAGAGCCATGGTTATACTCTTGGGTCGAGTTGATTTTTTATGGTTCATTTGGTCTCATATCTGTTATTTCCTTTTTGAATCTGTCATAGTTGTGTATTTGGGTTTGTTGTCTCATTGTGATAGCTTATTTTACGCTTATTTTTTTTCTCGTGGCTTATTCGGTCATAAAAAAGCCACATCTGAAAGTCTTTTCTTTCATGTTTGTTTGTCCTTTTTTTGGGCTTATTCGTGTGGGTTTCTTGGCTTATTTCATTGTTCATATGCTTATTTTTGAAGCTTAGTATGTCTGGTTTTTTAACTAATTTTTTAAGAAAAACTTAGATCTAAAATTTTATGAAAAAGAAGCAGGAAAACACAGATCCAAAAATTCTGGATCTGGGTTTTGTTTTTGTGGACCACTAAAAGTGACGGGCGAATTATACCTCTTTTTTGGCGAACTATACCATGGGCGAATTATACGAATCCCTTAGGGTGAAGTATACCATGTATCTTGGGCGAATAATACCATATGCCTAGGGCGAATTATACTTCGTCCTTTACTAGACGAATTATACCACTGCAAAACCCAGGCAAAGTATACGTCAGCCTCTTAGGCGAGTTATACAAACCCTAACCCAAACTGAGTCAACTTGGTATTTATCGAGTTGTCCCGGGTCAACACAGTGAGTCAAACCGAGTTGACTGAGTAGCCGAGTCAAAGGTCCAAGAAATTACAGAAAGGAAGAAAAAGCATAGACAGACTCGATGCAAACCATTACAACGTCAGCCAAAACAACACCACAATCTAACCTATATTCCCTTCGTCACAGCCTCAATATAACAAATCCAACAAACTAAACCTAATACCCATCGTCACATTCATTCAACAACAATAATCATCTCCATCTCCTCCCACATTTTCAAAAATAAAAAAGAAATAAACATATGATCTCAGATTCGTGTTTAGGTTTCATAACCCACAATCTTTACAAAGATTAAACACATGTTCCTTATAGATCTATAAAAGGCACACCTTTCTTCTTTGATATTCGAATATAAATAAAGGTTGATAACAACTTTGTTATAACCTTTATTTTTTTCGATTTTTGAAACACAAATTAAGACAGAACCTACCCGAGACCTCAATGTGAGATCTTGATGCTCAATAGTGAAGAAACTTGACGGGTATGGCGTTCGAGTAGCTGAAATCGTATGAGGTGAGATGTGTTTGTGTTTCGACCATTGTCACGGATTGATTATGGAGTGATAAGGTAGATATGAAAGGTTGTGTATGATGTTGAGATGTGAAGCTTGTTGGAGCATTGGATCTTTGTCGGTAATTTTTGATTTATCAAATGTGGTGAAATTTAGGAGTATCAAATGATGGGGGCGGTTGTGAATACTTTTAGGGTTAAGTGGAGTGACTTTTAGGGATAGGTTATTTATAACTGAGATTAGGAATTTGTTAAATTTTTGGGCCGGGTATAACCACATGTGGATTGGGTTATAGTTTTTGGATGTGGGCCGGGTACGGCAGCAATATTGGTCTTTCTATTCTTTCAATCAAATGGGCCGAAAGTTGGTATATGTTGGATTGGTGTTATATGGAGTTAGGCCAGATTGAGTGGTCCGAGTTTTATGATTAATTGGGCTGCATTATGATATTGGGCCACAATGTTTATGGTTTATTTATTTTGGGCTCGTGTTATCCGATAAAGCTAGGTAGTAAAACAATATTATGTCGGGTAATGCTTATTAGACCGGGTTTTATTACCCGGACGACCATTTTTAAGGTATATTTTGAGCCGATATCCGTTAACAATCATAACATATCAAAATTCATGAACAACAACACAACAATCACAATACATTACACTAAAAATGATCCTTATCAAAATTCACCTTCATTCATAACGGCTAGTATTGAATTTTAATGACTACGGAGTTTTTGTCCGATGTTATTGATTTGGGATTGAAGTAGGCTTTCACGGGGAGTGTACTTATTTCGTATTCCGTTCTTTCTTTCTCCACAACGAAGATGACTTGTGTTAGTGATGAAGACTTGGATATCTAGTTGCTTTTGTGATTCTTTCTACCTATACCCACAAAGTAGCTATCACTTTAAGGAGTGATATGTGAGAAATCACATATCATTTGTGCATCAAAATGACCCTTAAAATGATCAAAATGTCCAAAAATATGCTTGTATTTGTGTATTTTATTGTTTGTGGATGTGTAGGTACGGATATGCAAAAATCACAAGAAAACGGTCAAAAACTGGACAAACACGGACACGGGAAAGAAAGAGTATACAAGAGATGGAAGTTTTCTATTAAAGGTCTTCAAAAGTAAACTCTTGGTCAACATTGGTCAATCACAAGAAGACAAAA
>BQNB010037581.1:0-49345 GCA_026074375.1 Tanacetum coccineum
ACAACGCGTACCGACACAAAAATAATTAAATTTATATTTAATTATCACTTTTTATTAAATAAAAATATTTAATAAATTCTTTAATATTTTATTCAAAAGCATTTATTTAAAAACGCAAAGGTTCAAATTAAAGTTTTATTTTTACGGACAAAGCTTACCCGCGACACCCAATGATACCAAATAAATAGTAATGATTTTTAAATAAGTTTTATAAAAACATTTATAAAATAAGTCATGTAAATACTCAATCGTATGGGAAAAACTATTTGAAAAACAATGGCGCAATTTTCGTAATTTAAATCAATCGTTAACTTATCGAAACGAGTCCCGAACCATTACTTTATAAAAATACACTAAACAATTACGTTTTAAGTCCCTGGGGGAATCTTTACAAAACTTACCCTAATCTATTATACACTTGACATTTCTTTTTAAATCTTTCTTGTATATAAATCAAAGAATCTAGGGTTTTCATCATTTATAACAAACCTTAACACACACTTCCTCCTCATTCAAGTTTTTTCGGCGCCCCTACCTTATCCGGCCAAGACTCCGGCCAGATTTCGGCCACTAACAGCCGTCACCATCACCCCGTCACCATCACTCCACCCACAGCCGCACACCACCATCCTCCACGTCATCACCACATCCGACGCCCGCCATCATCACCACAGCCACTCACCACCCCTAGCCGCACCGATTCCCACATGAACAAGACCTACTAAGGTCCAGCTCAAAGATCTTTGTGCAATCGAAGAAACCACCCCTAGCCGCGCATCACCACTCCACCATCCATATCATCACCATCACCCCGCGACCACCACCACCATGTTATCATCATCTCTCAACCGCCACCATCAACATCACCATCGTCTCCACCACACCACCATCCTCACCATCTCCATTGTCGCCACGTCATCTCCACCATTAACACCATCTCACAGCCGCTGTCACCACCGTCACGACCACCTCACCATCGTCATCATCTCCATTCAAACACCCTCGTCACAACCGTGACCTCCCCACCTCCACAAATCCACCCCAGCTGCTATAACTGCCGCGGCTCAGCTACAGAAACCACCACCACCTTCACCTCTCTTTTTATATTCTCTTTTCGAGTTGGTTGGTTATATAGTTTGTAAAAACTAGTAACAATTTTAAAATGGATTTGTTTGTTTAAATTTACTTTCTCTTGTTGATTTAGTTTCTTTTTTTTGGTTCCTTATTTCTTTTGTTTCGGTTGATAAAACACACCCAAAGGGGTGTTTGTTTTGGCGTTTTAACAGCCCCGAAGGGGCGTTTATTTTGGTGGATAACAGCCCAACCAGGGCGTTTGGATCTGCGTTTTAGAGCCCAACAAGGGTGTTTAGTTCTGGCTTTAACAACCGTAATGGGGCTGTTTGGGACAGTAGCACCATTAGGGTATGTTTGGTTCGCTGTCCAGCGACCCGTAAGGGTGCGTTTGGGACAGAATCCCCTAATAAGGGTGCGTTTGGGACAGCAGCCCCCGAATGGGGTGTGTTTGGTTTAGCAGTTAGAGTGTGTTTGGTTTCACTCATTCAAGTTATTTACTTTGTCTAGGTTAGATATTAATATTGAGTCACGCGTACACTGCAACATGGATTGATTAAGTGGGAAAAACATTGGTTTTGGTAAAAATGGAAACGTCGTATAAACGACTAGGTCATGCCGAAATTTTTATAAATTTATATACTTAGTATTTTTCGCTACGAATTCTATTATTTTAGAAACTCGATACACGGACGAAGTTATATAGTTTTTAAGATTTTAATATGTAATTATACAATAACGCGACAACAAACGAAAACTATACTTTTACAAATGAGACAACTATTTTGGTTATAACCCGTCGAGAAAACGAAATACTAATTTATAAAATATTATTTTATAAATTCCCGAATTCTCGACTAATAGACAAAATAATAAGTTTTGTAAAAACTTTCAAAACGTCCTTTATTTAATTCGTAACTTTAAAACGTGTGTTTACTTCTAAACGAGAACTCTTTATTAAATTATTTGGTGCTTTCCGAAAACGTGTCGAATTATATTGTTACCATTATTTTCTTACGTTTATCATATAATACTTGAAAAGTATTATATATTGCGACTTATTCTTTTGGGTTGTTTGTCTTTATTATATAATTCACCATATGAATTATATAATTGTTTCTTTTTCTCATATGTAATATATACGGAATATATTACATACCTTGCATTCTCTTTTCGATTTATTTTATTTAACCAACCACCAAACTCTTACAACATGAAATCCAAATCCTTTATCAACGTGTCGCGTTGACGTACTCATCCATCGGAAAACCCCAATTCATCATCCTAAGCTAATGGGTCTTAGCCATTTAGTTAAGCTGCATCTTCTTGGTCGAGCCGTTCCGTTTTCCGTTTATGCTGTGCTTATTATTTGCATTTCTGCTAATTGTTTTGTAACATCAAGGTAAGTTCATAGCCCCACGTTTTACTTGTTTTACATATACTTTACTACTTTTGGGGTGAGAAACATGCTCGTTTATGAATTCGTTTACGTTACTGAATTTCAAACTCGTTACATGATTGATGTCACACTCGTTTTTACTTATGGATTTAAGTGCTTTAAGCTTTTACGAAAACGTTGATTACTTTTACATTGGACACAAGTATTTTCTGTTATCGTTTCCTGTTTATGTGTTGCCTAAGTTTTGCTACAAACCGCTATTGCCTGAACTATCGTGAACCGTTAGTCACCTATGGCCAATTGGATTGGTTAAGTGAGCGCGAATGAATAAATAGATCTATTGGGACTAATTATCCCTATCCGGGTGAGTAGCGCTCACTACCCACGGGGCTCCCGATAAACGGATACATAACATGTCAAATTTCGTTGGGTGTCTTGGTCAGACACCGGTAGGGCAAAAATTATTATCTAGCATATTGCGTGCAACAATTAGCTTCGGTGTCATGAGCTTAGTGCAACAGTAGTGCAACAATAAATACTTGCATACGAAGTTGTATTTGTTATAACGGTCACATGTGCTTTTTTATGTGATGTTGTATCTGTTATAGTAGTCGCATGCGTTTTGAAATCTTGTGGCCCACACTACTTTGGCTGAACATTTCCAATTACTAAACACTTTTCATAATATTTTGAGTGAAGCTGTATTCACTAAACGTTTTTTATCCTCATAAATGTTTTACTTAAACCTATGAATTCACTCAACTTTATGTTGACCGTTTTAGCATGTTATTCTCAGGTGATTAGCTTTGGACTTCTTGACGTGCTATGTGGAGTCTACGTGCAATATGATGCCCTATTTCAAGACTTATCAAATTATCATACTCGTTGTCTTTTAAAAACATAAATTTCACTTCCGCAATCTTTTAAAACTAAATTATGCTTCCTCTACATTTTACTTATGCGTCCGCAAATGTTTAATTTCTTTTAAATCTTGTAAACTTATCTATTTTTAAATAATGCAACGAGTTATGATTTTCTAAACGTCCATTAGTGGTCGTTCTCTTGTGCCTTGTGTTTGAAGTATGATGACGTCACGCCCTCGGACACGTATTCCGTCCAGGCCCCGTCTAGGGGTGTGACATTGTACAACATGAACCTAATTAAACCATAAGACTTTAACAAGTCTTGACCAAGACTTTTCCTAGAAATCCTCATCATGTCTAAGACTTCCTATGCAATATTTGACTAGTCTTACGAGTATATAAGGTCTTCACTAGTAAGAAACACACACACATTTCATTTCTTAAGGTGAAACAACACTCTTTTCTCTCTTTGTTTTGCTCCAACCCACGGCACCACACAAAACCCTTACAAAATCCATACCAAAATTTATTTACCACATTTACAAGTATTCCTACAACATATCTAAGATATCCTAAGGTGTTTTGAAGGTTTGGTTTGGTGTTTGCAAATGTTAAAGCAAAAAGGTTCAAGATTAGGGTTTTGCTTGGATTTAGGGTTTTCAAGTGTTGAAAGCTTGGGTTTGTTCGCTAAACAAGGGTTTAGATCATATTGTGCATCACCACACATCATATTAAGGTTACCTAAAAACCTTAATCTCTTTACATTCATGATTTTATGTGTATATAATGGCTATGTAGTTAATCACCATCTAGGAAACTTATTTACATGTAAAAATGGAATTTTTACTTATGATCATGGTATAATATACTTTGTCATGTGCTATATTGTTGTTAAGAACATGTGAGAATAGAAGAATATACATTATATAAGTATGGTTTATGTATAAAAAGCTTATATAAACTATTTACATAAAAAGTGTATATATTGAAGTTCATGAACAAATGAGTATGTAAACTTATGG
The DNA here is from genome assembly GCA_026074375.1 of Tanacetum coccineum. Classification (NCBI taxonomy): domain Eukaryota; kingdom Viridiplantae; phylum Streptophyta; class Magnoliopsida; order Asterales; family Asteraceae; genus Tanacetum; species Tanacetum coccineum. Next base: position 4,356 of record BQNB010037581.1, read on the forward strand.
ATCTTGTGATTCTTATAAAATCTTTGGACTAAGGACACTAGGTGTGTAAGACATGTGATATTAAGGGTTGTAATGGACTTGTAACAAAATGGCTAAGCTAAAAACCTAGAAAATCAAGTTTAAACATGTTTTTAATAAAAACCCCAAAGGGTCTGATCAAATTCGATTTTTTACATATTGATTTTATATTTTTATAAAATACTACATCTCATGAGGCTTCCAAAAAGGTAAGAAACTCAAAAAACCAATTTATAACGAAGGAGATACGTAAATTACAAGTTACACGATAATAAACGCGTTTATAAAAGAAATTTTGTAAAAACTTTTTAAGTTTCACTTCTGATATATAAAAATGGTTATTTTTCAGATATTACATATTTTTAGGATTCCAAAACATTAAGAATCATAATTTTATGATCAAGAACGAAGGAGTCATGAATTACGCAAGTTTACGATATTAAATACTTTTATATAAATAATATTATAAAAGTTACTGTTCACATTAGATATATATATTTTGAAAACATCATTAATATTATAGAAATTTTAATTACAAAGATGTGCTTGAAAGAATAACTAAAAACAGAGTTAAAACAAATAAAATAAGACATTTACGAGTTTACGACGACTAATTTTATAAAAATATATGAACAGTAAAAACTACTGTTCACTAGAGGACTCAAATATTGAAAATATAATATTTTGATAACTCATCTTAATACGAAAGCATGGACATAAGAAACGTAAGAAACGTGCTTAAAACGATAAAGTTATGTCGTTTTTACTAATGAAATATTTATAAACGTTTTAACTTTATAAATACGATTTCACAAACGAAATTAGATGGTGAAGTAGCTATATAGAATTATATGTGGTACTAGTTAATCAAAGTGCTTAGTACTTATGCGACCTATAATTAATTAGGTTGCATTCAGCGTTTATCTGACGCATTTCTATGATATACTTGATATTCATTCACTCGAGGTGAGTTCATAGCCCCACGTTTTACATTTATAATGATTTATAAGTAATTGGTATAAGAACATGCTTTGTTTTACAATTGGACGCAAGTGGACATTTCATATTTAAACTGATTACGTGTTTGCCTAAGTAGCGATAACCCAATGAGCCCATTATCATGAACTGTTAAATTACTGGATTGTAAGCGCGAATGTTATAAATAGATCTATTTAGGGGTGACGCCCATGTTCGGGTGATTAGTTATCACTGGAAACAAACGTATACCATGTCGGATTTGGGATGTTTTGGGTTAGAACATCATCAAGGGCAATGTAGGCAATTTATATTGCAATTCATATATGTAGAGCTTTAGTGTCATGAGCTTAGGGAAATGTAATTACATTTTAGTGATGTTTACATTTGATGTATTATCACGGGAGAGATCTTGAGGTCCTACACTTATATAATTTACAAACCTATGAATTCACCAACATTATTGTTGATGTTTTAAAGCATGTTTTTCTCAAGAGATTAATGAGGTACAAGACAAGGGATACATTGGTGGTCGTTATTTTGGAAGTCATTTGCATTAAAGATTTAGTTTGCATTACATTTTGCATTAAAGTATGAACTAGAGTCTTTGTATAATTTATCAATGAACAAGTAAATCTTTGGGCTTTTGTAATAAACACTTTGCTAAATCCAATGTATCGGTTTTAAACCGACACTTTTAAATGTCGTTCTAATATATCTTGTGTTGTTGAACTATGAAGTAATGCTCCCAAACCCATATTCCGCTGCGACCCATTTTGGGGGTGTTACAGATTGGTATCAAGAGCCAAGGTTATAGAGAACCAAGTCAAATGTTTTTGCTGGACTATAACCATTTTCAAACACTACATTCATACAAAGGGATTTTCACGGGACATACATACACTAGTTGTTTGCATTAGTTAGTTTTACTAGATGCTTACATGATTCATATACGTGTTCATATTATAGTACGTACACTACTATGAGGGTCTTACATACATATACAAATATGAGTCTTCATTCTTTCGCACATACTCTACAATTATTTATATAAGGGTTATGTATATAAATATTTGAACATTCCTTTAGGCAAGGTAGTACTATAAGCTCGTAGGTCCTAAACGCTACCTAAACATTATACTATCAAATATGATATCTTACCATCATTCATTTATACTATTAGCGCATATTCATATTTACCACACATCATCTCACAACACTATATTTTTGGAGCACAACTAGGATAACTAAAATAATCTTATCTTATTACTCTTTCAACTTTGAAGATCAATGACAACTGTTAATCAAGGGATAAGTGTTGAGGAAATTGAGCGGGTTGTAGCCCAGTGAGTGGCTAATGCTATCAAGGCTATTGCTATTTATGAGACAAAAACCAACATGGCCTACAAGTCAATGAGCCAGACTGAATGACAAGAAGACAAGGTAGCAGAGAATGCTAGCAACAAGAGGAAGTGGGAAGGTAACCATAATGGAAGCTCGAGCCAACAAAACAAAGGGCATAAGGTGCCTAGAGCACACACTACCTGGCCAAGCAACAATAAGGCATATGTTGGATCTCTACCTTTGTGCAACCAGTGCAAATTTCACCATAATGGACCGTGCACTGTAAAGTGCGGAAATTGCAAGAAGTTTGGCCACATAACCCAAATTTGTAGAACACCTACTGCTGCTAGGAATCAATGAACTCTCACATATTATGAGTGTGGAAGTTTAGGACACTACAAGAGTAATTGTCCAATAGTGAGGTTTTAGAACCGTGTGGACATGTACTAGAAAGGAAAAGCTTGTGGGGACTCTAGCGCCATGACGTCTAACATCAACACCTAAGGAGAGACCCTCCCGTATTACCTAGTGAACTCGAAGCGGAAACTTTATTAGACTTTAATTCCAATAGGAATTTGTGTTGTACTTTCTTTTAAACCTCGTTGTACACGTGGATGACTTAAATTATCTATCAAACTTATGTGTCATGGAAAACCTTGTCGAGTTTACTCTCTATGCAAACCACTCCTTAAACAATTATAACCCTTCAAACATTGTTACAACTACGTTATAAACCATTTCACTACCACATGATAAATTATTTTACTAATCGTCATCTTACTATCGCCGAATAAACAAACATTTCATAAAATATTCACAATCATTTCATTAATACCTTATGAATTACCCTCTTAGCATCTTATATACTATTTTGAAATCATTTTAAAAACAACGTTACTATCACTGTATGAATTATCTTGTTCTTACCTTATGAAACCATTTTTCATCACATAAATTATTTTATTGTCACCCCATGAGTCATTTAGCTATTGTCTTGTAAACCATCATATGATTTCTCATAAACCATTTTGTTGTCATCCTATCAACAACCTTACATCCACCGTGTGAATCATTTTGTCATCTTGTAAAACTCTTTGATACTTCTTTATACATCACGTAATTTTGACAAAAATGAGCATCGCATCGTTAGCCCTCAAATATACATAGCATGATCACCTATGTATAATTCAGGAAGGAGTATGCCATGTTGAGAGTAGTCACCATGCAACATTTGTTAATAAATCCATTTTTACTTACATCCTTGAAAAGCAAAGTTTTGTTTGCGTATTCATGTTGGGAATAAAGGCTTCTCAAGTTAATACTGCTGATTGAAGAAACTACTGCTGATAAAGATTAGAAGAAATAGTCTAAGTCATTAGTACTGCTAATGTAATGGTTAGTACTGCCAGTACAAAGTGTTAGTACTTCCACTTTATTAGTACTGTTAGTTATATAGTTAGTACTGCTAAAGTGATATGCATGAGATATATTAGGAATAGATATGCATTGATCACTTGATGTGTTTTGTAAGCCCATTAAGGTTTCCTTGGTGTATAAAAGGAACCTTAAGGCATAGATCTATAGATTAGTTTTTTCATATTAGTATTCATAGTTTGCATAGAATTCATAGTTAGTATTCATAGCTATTTTGTAACTCAAAATAGTATTCAATATATTGAAAGTTTAGTAAAGAACTTGTGTTACTATTTCATTGTTCTTCTTAGCATTACAAGCTAGATTCCACATAGTTTGTGATATTCTAAATCTTAGTTTCTACTATAGTTGTCTTGGATCTATCCAATACAACTAAGCTTTAACAAGCTAAGTAAGATCTATTCAGAAGGGATCAACAAGTGGTATCAGAGCTTGTTGAGAAACTTTGAATAAGAAGAACACTATATCAAGATCTCATAATCAAAAGAAGATGGAATCACAATCAGAACCAACCCAAACAGTGTCTGCACTAAAACTTCCTATGCTCAAAATAGGAGACTATGATCTCTGGAGCATGAGAATGGAGCAATATCTTACTTACACTGATTATGCTCTTTGGGAGGTTATTATGAATGGTGATGCACCTGCTGTTGCATCAGCTAGTACTGAAGGTTCTATTCCTCCAAAAATTGCTGAACAAAAGCTGGCAAGAAAGAATGAATTGAAAGCAAAAAGCACTCTGTTGTTGGCCATTCCTGATGAACACCAATTAAAGTTTCTAGGAATCAAGGATGCAAAGACCTTATGGGAAGCTATTAAAACCAGGTTTGGAGGAAACAAAGAATCAAAGAAAATGCAAAAGACCATTCTAAAGCAGCAATATGAGAATTTTACTGCATCAAAATCTGAAGGACTGGATAAAACCTATGATAGGTTTTAGAAACTCATCAGCCAATTGGAAATTCATGGTGAAGTTATCTCTCCAGAAGATGCAAATCTAAATTTTCTGAGAAGTCTACCAACAGCTTGGAACACTCATACCTTGATCATGCAAAACAAAGCTGATTTAGACACTTTGAGCATGGATGATTTGTACAACAATTTGAAGGTGTATGAAGCTGACATTAAAGGCCAATCAAGCTCAAACTTAAACTCTCATAATGTGGCTTTTGTATCTTCAGAAGACACTAGCAGTACTAATAAAGTAGTTAATACTGCTCATGATGTTTCTGCTGCTAGTTCACATGGACAAGCTTCTTCCTTAACCTATGATGATGATGTTATGTTTTCCTTCTTTGCTACTCACTCTAATAGTCCACAGTTGGAAAATGAAGATTTAGAGCAGATTGATACTAATGACCTTGAAGATATGGATCTCAAATAGCAGGTGGCCATGCTTACCATGAGGGTGAAAAGATTCATAAACAAGACATGAAGGAATCTAAAGTTCAATGGCAAAGAAACTATTGGCTTTGATAATATAAAAGTTGAATGTTACAACTGCCATAGGAGAGGTCACTTTGCTAGAGAATGCAGGGCACTAAGGAATCAGGGGAACAGAAATAGAGATAATATAAGAAGGGTTATACCAGTAGAGACTTCTGCTAATGCCTTGGTTGTTACTGATGAAATGGGTTATGATTGGAGCTATCAAGCTGAAGAAGGACCCACAGACTTTGCTCTAATGGCCTATTCATCTTCAGGTTTATCCAATTCATCAAGCTCAGACACTGAGGTATCCACTTGCTCGAAAGCTTGCTTAAAATCCTATGAGTCTTTAAAAGAACAATTTGATAAACAGAAAGAGCAGCTTAATAAGGCTAATCTAGAAATAATAGGTTACCAATTAGGCTTAGAGTCTTTAGAAGCTATAATAATTGTTCATCAAAAGAATGAAGATGTTTTTGAAGAAGACATTGCATTTTTGAAATATGATGTCCAAGTGAGAGATATTTCTATCAAAGACCTTAAAAATCAGATAGAGGAGGCTTTAAAAGAAAAAGATGATTTGAAACTCAAACTAGAAAATTTTGAAACATCATCTAAAAATCTAACTGATCTATTAAACAGTCAAATAAGTGTTAATAATAAGATTGGTATTGGTTTTGACTATCAAATAAATGAGAATTAAATGCACATGAATAAAAGTAAAGTATTTGAAAGTGCATCTGATAGTAGTGTGAATGAAAGTGAAGAGGATAATAATCAAGTAAATAATAGGTATAAAACAGGTGAAGGGTACCATACAGTTCCTCCCCCCTATACTGGGAACTTCATGCCCCCAAGACCTGACCTATCTTTTGCTAGATTAGATAACTTTGTCTTTAGACCTGCAGTAAGTGAAATAGTTACTAGTGTGCATGAATCTGAAACAAGTGCATCTAAGACTAGTAAGGAAAGTATGGAAAAGTCTAAAACTGTTAGGTCTAGTGCTCCTATCATTGAATATTAGGAGTCTGATAGTGATGATGATTGTGTGATTAGACCTTCAATTGAACAGATAAAACCAAAGTTTATCAATTTTGTCAAATCTAGTGAGAATGTAAAATCTGTTAATAAGGAAAACACATATAGGCAAGTAGAAAACCTTAGGAAAAATCAGAATTCTAGTGTTGATAAAATAAATTGGAATGGAATGATGACTCGGAAATTAGGGGATGGTTTTGAGTTCAAAAAGAAAGTTTATTTTGTATGTGGAAGTCTCAACCATTTAATAAAGGACTGTTATTTTTATGAGAATAAAATGGTTGGAAAATCTGTGTTGAACCATGAGGGAAAGGTTACTGGTCAAAGGGAAATTAGACCAATATAGACTAATGCTCAGAGGGTGAATCACCAAAATAAATTGACTCACCCACATCCTAAAAGCATCATTGTTCCAACTGTAGTCTTAATAAAGTCTGGCAAAGTACCAGTTAATACTGCTAAGCAAAGCTCCCCAAGAGCAGCAGTATCAAATAGTACTGCCAGATATGTTAATACTGCTGCATCTAGACCAACTGTAAATGGTACAAAACCAAGTTCAAATGTGATTCATAAGTCACATTCATCAGTTAAGAGGACTTTTTATCAAAAATCAACAGCTAAAATCAATTATTTTAAAGAAAAAGTTAATACTGCTAGTTTTAATAATGTAACTACTGTTGGGCCAAAAGCAGTAGTTAGTACTGCTGAGGGAAATAGGGATAATATTGTTAAGTCCTCAGCATGCTGGATTTGGAGACCAATATGAAATGTTATTGATCATATCTCCAAAGACAGTGGATCATACATGCTTAAAAGATTTGACTATGTTGATCTACAAGGCAGACTCAAGTCAACCATGGCTTGGGTCCCCAAGAGAAACTAATTCTCTTATTTTGAGTGCAGGGTAATCCACAATATGCTTTACAGGATCAAGTAATTTTTGACAGTGGATGCTCCAGACATATGACTGGGAACAAGTTCTGCCTCTCAGATTATCAAGATATTGATGGTGGATTTGTTGCATTTGGAGGAAGTTCTAAAGGAGGTAAAATAACTGGAAAAGGTAAAATTAGAACTGACAAATTAGACTTTGAAGATGTATACTTTGTAAAGGAACTTAAGTTTAACCTTTTCTCTGTCTCACAAATGTGTGACAAGAAAAACAGTGTTCTTTTCACTGAGACTGAATGTCTTGTTCTATCTCCTGATTTTAAGCTACTTGATGAAAGTCAAGTCTTGCTTAAAATTCCTAGACAGAACAACATGTACAGTTTTAACCTAAAGAATGTTGTTCCTTCAGGAGGTTTGACTTGTTTATTTTCAAAGGCTACAATATATGAGTCTAATTTATGGCATAGGAGGCTTGGTCATATAAACTTTAAAACTATGAACAAACTTGTGAGGGGAAACCTTGTTAGAGGTTTGCCTTTAAAGATTTTTGAAAATAACCATACTTGTGTTCTTTGTCAGAAGGGAAAGCAACACAAAACCTCATGTAAGACCAAGCTTGTGAGCTCTATTAGCCAGCCTTTACAAATGTTGTTGTTACCCATAAAGATTCTAGCCTAAAACATACGATCCGGAGGTCGGGGAGGATAAAAGAAATAAGTTGCCATATTATTAAAAGAGAAAAGTAGAGAGGGAAAGATGTGTGTGTTTTCTAGAGAGAGAAACACACACACTTTATGTTACAAATGATTATCATCTACCCCTCCATGGAATTATGGAGGGGATATATAGCCCGAGACACGATCTACTTACTACACTTGACATTTCTAGTCCCTGCGTGTCCGCTTAATGTAAACTAATGTAATTCCGTATTAGCCGACATATTTTAAGGCTAACAATCTTCCCCCAATATGTGGGCATACAGAATTACTTAGAATGTTCCTAACAAGTACAAATACAACAAAATAAAATGACATCCAAGGTGCTTCCAATGCTAAAGATGACGTCTTTGTCTTTGAGTCTTGATACTTGTACTCCAGTTTGGATCTTCTATGTCTTGACTTGTAATGGAACCATTGTATTATGCATGAGTTGGATTAACTTCCCCCTAATTTATGTTGCATGTCTTGAAAAGATTTCTTTATAGACTCCTTTTTAGCGAAGTTTCTGAATCAGCATCCCCCCAAACCAACATCCGTATCTTGAGCAGATTTTGAAATGTTGATGTAGCTCAAGCGATCTTCTAACATTGACATTTACAGTGCACAGTGGAATTTTGTAGAAGAATCATCCAATACTTGAAGTACACACTTTATCCCTTTCTCGAATTTGAGACCGTAGCACCAGAATCAATTAAGATCCGGAAATGCACTTTTCTTCCTCCATAATAGTGTTGATGTGAGTTGCTACACCAAAGTCAACTAAGTCCCGAGTGTGAGCAATTGACATTTAAGAAGTCATCCTTTACGTGTGTCATCTTACATCAACTAATACTGCTTCTATACTGTATCATGACATTTGGTCTTGGTGAATATCTGTTTTGGGGAACATGCAAGAGATCAGCAAAAATCTTCTCACACTTGTAGAATACTTCACAAACCATACTAAGTAAAGTAGTAAAAACTACTTCCCCCTGGAAGTTGACTTGATTACATCAAAGTACACGTATTCCCCCATGATGGTTTTGAACTCTCAGAAGCATCATTGACGTGTACGACCATATACAAGAGAAGTTCTTGTCATAAGCAACAATCTTAAAAAGTTATGAAAGACATTGAAGAACTTTGAAGGATTTTGCTTAGACTGTGAAGTACCATTGACGTTTTATAGCTTCAAATATCCCGTGAGAGTTGTTGATCACATCTCAACCTTATACTCTGTAGCTAACTTACCAACCTTGTATTCGGTCGGCTATTGTTGTGATCACTTGGTGAAGTAAACCCGATATACCAAACTTGAAAGTAAAGTGAAATCCTCTAAATTTGTTACTTAAGCTTGAACTGTTGTTGATTGAATAACAGTGCAGAAGAAAGCCTCTAAGTACCCTATACCCAACATCAAAAGTATATGAAAAGTATAACACCTCTTGAAATTATCCACATCGGCTTTCGCGTATGACACAGAGTACTACAACGTAACTCCTTTAAGTGATAGTAACCAGGTATTCAACCAACCACCCTGACTACTGGAAACTAGATAATTCAAGCCTCAATCATGACTGTATACGTTCAAGCAAGTCATCAATCGATAGATTGGGTTTGAAGAAAATGGGTAGAAAGTAGAAGGAAGTCTCGATGATGAAATAAGTAGACGCCTTCGTAAAACCCACTTCAATCTCAAATAAGGGATACCAAATCAACTCCGTGATCACTTAACATTAAAGTCGAAATTCCATAGCCGTTTTGATGTTTTAGTGAATCTTTAATGATCGTTTTAGCATTAAGTGTTATGTTTGCTTTGGTGTTATGGAAGGTGTTTAAGTTTGGTTCTTGGTGAAATTAGGGTATAAATCGTCTCCAATGTCGGCATAAATCGGATCTCAAAAGTGTATACACAGGATTTTACAATTCTTGATAAAACCGGGAAAATAAGTTAATATTTCACAGGATTTTACGAATCAAAGAAAAACCGTATAATTCACCTAAAAGAAGTGTATAATCCGCCCAAGCAAAGTGAATAAAATTCCCAAAAATAGTGTATAAATCGCCTGTAGAAGGGTATAAATCGCATGTGCATATAAATCACGTGTGCGTATAGATCACCTGTGCGTATAGATCGCCTGACCAATGTATAGATCGCCTGACCAATGTATAAATCGCCTGACCAATGTATAAATCGCCTGACAAGTGTATAGATCACCTGACCAATATATAGATCGCATGATGAATGTATAGATCACCTGACCAATGTATAGATTGCCTGACCATTGTATAGATCGCCTAGCCAATGTATAGATCGCCTGACCAAAGTATAGATCACCCAAAAATGTTCGAAACCCAAAATCAAAAAGTCACCAAAAGACACAATTTTTGATGTTTTAATCCAATTTTTGATGTATTTCTTACCTATCTAAGGCAATAAGAACCATAAAAATCCAAACTTGATGATTTTTAACACGAAAAATTTTGAATCAAGATTTTGAGTACAAAAGTCATTCGAACCGTAAGAACTCAAAAATAAGCTATGAAAATCCATAAGCCACTTGTACAAATAAGCTAGCAACTATAAAAAGAAGAAAGTTTCAAGCTTTTGCACAAAATACCACCAACCATGAAAAGCCAAAGCTTTTTGGCTTAAAAATAAGCCACGAAAAGCTTAAATAAGCTCGAACAACACCCCAAAATGCAAACCACAAACACAAAACGCCCCTAGGCTCTGATACCAATTGTCGGAACCAATAATCACTTTCACTTCACCATTGATACAAGAAAAATAAGATGAGAAGATAATGAAAGAATTTTAGAGAGAGAAACAAGAGAGAGAAAGTAGAGAGAAAAATAGATGGTTGATTTCACAAAAGAGTGTGTGTTACAAATGAGACCAACACCCTCTCCATCCTTAGAGAGGGGTATTTATAGTTAAACCATGAGGCTTTCATGCCTATGGTATTTCTATGGGTCGGGCTTAGGATTACTTGGGCTTACGCCCGATACACGTGACCGATTAGCTTACATAAACAAGCCCGTTTACCCATTCTAGCCTATTACAATGTTACATAATTAAATGACCGAGACCTAATATTCTTAATGAACAAACTTCCTTGTTCGACTCAATATTTGAGGCTAACAATCTCCCTCGAAGTGAGTTCATTGTGATACTCCTTCGTGAGATCAATGAGATTGATTTTGTCGTTAAGCACTTGTGATCTTAGTCTCTGTCTATGTTATAGGCTTGTTCCTTCATGCTTTGCGATCTTTGATCTTCAGCCTTTGTCATTGTCTTTCGACTTCGTCTTTACGTCTGAGATCTTTAAATCTTTATCCTTTTGTCCTGATCATTTTTGCTGCCTTGCGATCTTGTGTCTTGACCAACATGCTCATACTTTGCATCATCTTATTGATGAAATGATACCGAGTATGGATATGCTTGGTACGGGAGTGCTGCACGGGGTTACATGAGATTGCTATGGCTGACTGAGAGTCGTAATACAATGGTATTTTGTTGTAATTAAAGCCATAATCTTTAAGTTGTGTCCTCATCCACATTACTTAAGCACAACTTGCAGATAATGCCACGTACTCAGCCTCTGCTGATGACATTGCAGTACAGTCTTGCTTTTTTGACATCCAGCTGACTAACTTATCACCTAGGAATTGTATTCCTCCAGAAGTGATTTTGCGAGTATCAATGCATCCGGCATGGTCGACATCTAGAAAAGCTGTTAGTTCAAAGCCAGAATCCTTCGTATACCAGAGTCCCATGTTAATGGTACCCCTTAAGTATCGAAAGATCCTTTTAACCTCTTTGAGGTGTTTTTTAGTCGGTCTTGCTTGATATCTTGCACAATAACATACTCCTTGCACTATGCCTGGTCTACTAGATGTCAGATACATGAGTGGCCCGATTTTACTATGGTGGTCAGTTTGGTCTACGGGTTCACCACTCAAGTCTGCATCTAATTTAGGTTTGGTAGCCATTGGTGTACCAATGCTTTGTCCTTTTTCCATAAATCGTTTAGAAAATTTAGGGTTTGTGGACCTAAAAATGATGTCATCAACGTAAATTTGAACAAGTAGAATGTCCTCCCCGTATTTTATCATGAATAGAGTGGGGTCAATGGTACCTTTAGTAAAGCCTTTGGACATCAGGAAATTTGAGATTTCATTATACCATGCTCTTAGAGCTTGTTTCAATCCATATAGAGCTTTCCTTAGACGATAAACGTTCTCTGGATGATCAGGATCAACGAACCTATCTGGTTGTGCAACATAAACCTCCTCCTTCAGTGGACCATTAAGAAATGCCGTTTTTACGTCCATCTAGTAAATTGGAAAAGACTTGTGTGCAGCATATGCGATGAAAATCAAAATAGCTTCTAAACGAGCAACTGGAGCAAATGATTCTTCGAAATCAATACCCTCTTCTTGAGCATAACCCTTAGCTACAAGTCATTCCTTATTGCGAATTACAGTTTGGTCTTCATCCTTTTTGTTCTTCCATAACCACTTTAGCTTGATAACATTCTTGCCAAAGGGTTTGTCAACTAATTCCCAGACTTGAAGTCTGTCAAACTGATGAAGCTCTTCCTGCATTGCTTCTATCCATGCAGAATCAGCCATTGCCTCCTTAATGTTTTTCGATTCAGCAGTACTCACAGTGAGCGCGAACATACACATTTTAGGATCAGTTGCAAGTTGTCGTCTTGTTTGTACGGGCTTGGATGGATTTCCACGAACTTGAGTTAACGGGTGATCTTTTGTCCATCGATATTCAGAATCTTGTAGTTGATTGAAGGTATGCAAATTTGAATTACCAATATTCCGTGAGGAAGACTCAACAACTTCTTGTACCGGAAATTCATGTTTTGTATCATCTGCTTGATTATCATTGTTTTCCTCAGCATGAACATTTGTGGGAGTTGATGGTAGCAGCCTCAACTAGAGTACAGTTTTGTCTTTTGACAACGTCATTCTGTTCAGGTGTTCGAGGAGTAGAAGTTTGATGCTCAATCCCTTCTTCTTTAAAGAATGCATTAAGTGTTTTGTTTAAGAACTCGGTGCCTCTGTCAGTTCGAACAAAAATTACTGAGGCTTGAAGATTTCTTTGGATTATCATGAGAAAATATTTTAAAACTTCTGATGTTTCATCCTTGGATCGTAGAAAGAGAGTCCAAGTGTATCTGGAGTAGTCGTCTATAATTACCAGAATATATTTCTTCCCATTTATGCTAGCAACCCGCATTGGACCACATAAGTTCATATGAAGCAAATTTAACCGTCCTTTCAAACTTGGAAAAATCTTTGTCTTGAATGAACTTCTTTTTGCTTTACTCACTTCACAAGAGGAACATAGTTGATCCTTAACATATTTCAACTTAGGTAAACCAATCATGACATCCTTCTTTGAAAGCAAGTTGATGTAGTCGAAGTTAAGATGAGAAAGTCTTCGATGCCATAACCATGCTTGAGTTGGTGAGGCTTTAGCCACGAGACAGATTGGAGTTAATGAAGTTGTTTTTTAAAGAGAAATTGTATAGAGATCAGATCCACGATTACCGGTAAGTAAATCGTTACCCTGAAGATCTCTGACAAAACACATAGATTTTCAGAAAGCAACCTCCAAATTCGCATCACAAAATTGACCAACCGAGAAAAGATTGTGATTGAGACCTTCAACGTAATAAACCATGTTGATCGTGATATTTCCTTGAACCAAATCTCGATAACCAAGAATTGGAGAAAATTGATCATTGCCAAAACGAACGGTACCCAGATATTTTTCAACAAAATTGCACAGCATTGATAGATTGCCCGTCATGTGCTTTGTGCATCCCGAGTCAACAATGAATAGGATGAGTTGTACAATCTGCAAGAGAATTAGAGGACGATGGAATACATGACAAATTAGATCCTAAAGTGTTTGTTAGTTTCAAGACATTAGTTATCCTAGAAGCATTATCTATGGCAAAACTAACTTTCTTTTGCACACTTTCATTCCTAATTTTAGGCACCCATTTCATTTTTGTCTTAGGAACTCATTTATATCCTGATAGGTATTGTTGTTCTATCCACAATTTCCACGCCTTACTAGTTTTCTCATATAGCATCCTATAGTAACTCTTGGAATTTATGATAGTGGATTCTGATGCAACTGTTTTCTTACGGTATGTTGCAACAGATTTGTTCACTTGACTTTTTGGTTTTCTTGTACTAATAGGCACTACCTTAGGCTTCTTAGTTCTAGCATTCACGTCATTCAAATACTTAGAAATGCAAGCATCATGATTCGAATTAAATACACATATTCTACAAGTAGCACAAACAACATTAACATTCGAAGTTCTGGAATTTAAACTGTTATTACACGCAGTTACAGACTTTGTTTGATTAGAAATACTAGAAATCCTATGGTGGTCTTCTACTTCAGTCTTCTTAAACTTTACTTGACTAGTGTTTGGCACGACCTTATCTTTCATTTGAGTGCTCCTAGGCTGTGGTATACTAACATTAGTTCTGTGAGCTACTCCTGTAGATGTAGACACGCGAGGATTAGTATTCCTATAAGTCTGAGGCAACTGTGGTGCTCTAGTTTTTGTTGTACTACTGTTAATTCGATACATGCCTGGTTTAATGACATTTGTGTTTCTTACAGCTTACATTGCTATTTGAGGCAAGTTCTATGTAGTGACTGGTTTTGATAAACCCTCTGACTCATTAGTTTGTGAAACTGACTTTTTCTTTGCAAATTTTTTTCTCTCAAAAGAGTCTGAAAAAGGAGCCGGTTTTCCTAAAACTGATAGTTTTGGAATCCTTTGAGCATTTGGTTGTCGAACAACAGATGGTTTATCAAACTTAGTTTCCACAGATTTTCCTTTGCATTTATCAATGAGTTTCTTTAACTCACATAAGGCAATGTTCTTGTCTTGTAGTTGAGCTTTCAAATCTTGTATTTCAAAATATTCTTCACGTTCTTTTTGAAATACATTTGATGCTTTTTCTTTGCAAACTGTGTCATTTTTCATTTGTTCCTAACATTGTTGTAAAGCGAGTTCAAGAGAAATCGAGTGTTTTTCTAATTTAGCAAAACTTCATAAAAGCTCGGTATAAACTTCTTTACTAACAAATTCAGTTTGTTTTGAAAGCTTTTGTGCAAGACAGTCACATTCCTTGACTTTATGAAGATATAAGCATTGCAATTCATTGTGCGCATCTAAATCAGATAACGAATGCAAATAAGAACACATAACATCATTAGACACACATTCTTGCAAGAGCATATCATACATGTTTGAAAATTCTGCCTTATCAGATTCAAGTTTGTCAATTTCATTTTTAAGGGATTCAACGTACTTTAAATCAGCATGCATTTCTTTCTTAAGTTCATGAACAAATGCTAGACTATCATTCTGAGTCTTAAGGGCAAGAGGCATCAAACATGTCTTAATCAGGATTTCCATATCTTTAACAGTTGGGGCACGAAAAAGATATGTGGAATGTTTCAACCAAGCTTGATCGACAATATCTCTAAGATGATTTATGTTATTTGTCATGACATTATACGCTTGTCTACTTTTGCTTATAGATTTGGACACTGGTAAGAAATCGATGTTTTTGAAAATATTTGGTTTCGTTTTCACAAAAGATTTTCTCCACATTTTCTTCCTTACTTCATTCGCGTGTGCTATCTGAACAAGATATTCCTGTGTCGGGGGTTTAAAATTTTCATAAAGACTATTTAACGTTGTGTAGTCAAAAGGTTTCACTAAGTCTTTATTCAATTTTGATCGACTCTCTTTTTCAAGAGTCGGAGTCTCTTCCCTATCGGGGACGAGACTGTTTGTAGGATCAGATTGGTCATGTGGGATCTTATACAAACATGGTATCTCATATTGAGCCTTTTTGAGGTACATTGGATTAGCAAAGGTAGGTCTTCCATTAAATGTAGGGCATTTGGGTGCTAACATATGAATGGTTTAGATTGATTGACTCCTTTTGTAAACAATTTCATTCAAACACTTTAATTGGTTTTCTATTGAAATCATTTTGTCAATATCTTTTTCTTCCTTAAGTTTCAAATCCGTTATTACCTTTGTTTTCTCCTTGACAAGACCTTCGTAATGTGACTTTGTTAAAAGACTTTGTTTGACTAACTCATCGTGTTTCTCTTTGACAACAGAAATTTCATAGGCTTTAACTTTTAAACCTTGTTTTATGTCAATGTCTTTTTGAGCTAATAGTCTTAGAGTTTCATTTAACTTACGTTTAAGTTTGTCATAGTCAATTGTACGGTCATTAAAGGCCTTGTACCTCTCAAACTTAGTCTGTTTATTTTGAAGTGCAACTAGACAACTATCCCGAATACTATTAGATTCCCCCAGAGTTCTACTAGTTTCCGCAAGAATAGATTTGCACTTAGTCAATTCTTGAGTCAATGATGCGTTTGCTTTCTTTAATTGCTTTTGAATCTTTTTATTTTCATTGACATCAAGTTTTAAATTTGCAATTAAATTAGCAAGCACAACAGGCCCATCATCATATTCTACAACATTTTGGTCATTCTGAATATGATTATCACACATATCCGATGAATCAGGAATGACATTACTTTCACCCGTTTCCACTACACATGTGTTACTTATGGATTCAGATTGCTCGGAATGTTGTATTTCATTGGCAAACACATTATATCCAATATCGTATTGTAACTATTCTAATAGCTCGAAATCAATGTCTGAGTCTGCATTAGGAACCTCCTGGATATTTGCCATATAGCTGTAATGTGCTTCCAATTCTTGTTCATCAATCTTTTCATCTGTGTCTGCTATCCAGTCAGATTGCTTTGCTTGAAGTTGAACACCTTTCTCAGCTTGTTTAAACAGCAACATCTTTTCCTTGTGATACGTGGTGTCTTTAACCCATTTTGGCTTCCTGCATTCCTTAGCAAAATGACCAAATTCCTTGCAGTTAAAACACTGTATCCCAGACTGTTGCACTACTTGACCACCTACAGTTTCCCTAGTCCTAGTAACATTCACTGCCCTCTGATTCCCAAACTGTCTAGTCTGATTGTCATTCTTGTACCTTGGAGTAGTATCCACATTTTTGTTTCTGGTGTTTGAGGAAGTTCTGAGGTTGTTGTTGGTAGGTTTGTAGAGTTTCTTGAAGTACTTTGCAATGAGAGCTAAATTTTTCTGCATTTCCTTATCCTTCTGAGCTTGTTCAGGATCACTGTCTTCATCAGAAGGTGACTCAGATGGAGGTGTGATTGGTTTGGCTATCTCTTTGCCTTTGTGTCTTGTAGTTGCATAAGATCTGGTTATAAGTGAGGCTTTTGATGTTGGTGCATATGATTTGTAAGACTTTGATGTTTGGTAATATGGATCTTGATATGATTGAGCAGTAGCAAAAAGTGCTAATGGGTTAGCATTCTTAGCTATTCTTTCAGCACAGAGTTTATTAACTTCCTTTTGATATTGTTTTAGAATGTCAAAGAACTTGTGATATGAAACTTCATCCAACTTGTGTTGTTGCTTGACAATTGTTATAAACCGTGACCATTCTGGTTAAAGTTGTTGAAGAAATTGAACATTGACTTGCATTTTATCAACTGTCAAATTGTTTCTGATCATCTCATTCATCGGCTTGTAAAACCTTGTGTAATATGACTCAATTGTTTCTCCATCATGAGAGGTGAATTTTCCAAATTCCCAAAATAATTTTGTCTTGACATCTTGAATGTTGAGGGATTCACCTTGTTGTAGCCTTTTGATAGCTTCCCACATTTCATGAGCTGTCTTGCATGCATCAACAGTTGAGTATATTTCATCTCCAATTCCAGTCAATATCAAATGAATCGCTTCCTTTTCTGATTCAAAATGAGCTTTGTTTTCAGGAGTCATATTCGTAACAGTCTCGACTGTTGTTTGTTCAGGAACTGCTAGAGAATCCTCTGTTGCAGGAACAGTTGGTGTTGTGACAATCGTTGGAGTGTAAGGACCTTTGAGAATGCACTTCCGTAAGGCATCACCATTTGGTTTTGTATTAATGTATCATAAGAACCGTGATCACCATTGTGCATATCATCCTGTTGCAAGCATTGGTGGACGATCCCTTGAACCAGCTGCCATTATGTTGTTATGCATTTGACTGTCGGTTGTGGAAGTTACAATTGGAGTTGTCATGATGAATGATTGTAGAATTATGAAGTGAAAATGATTTGTAGGATCTTAAGCAGGTAAAGTGATTGTTGTTGTGGATTGGAATCAATTAACGTTCACGGGATTTTACAAATCTTTGATTAAAACCGAGAAAAGAATCGTATCTTTCGCGGGATTTTACAAAATCAAGAAGAAACCATAAAACAATAATGAACTGATGTTGAAATCGTTGTTGTCATTGAGGAACTTGAGCTTTTGTTGACGATTGATGAGCTAAAAATGATGACCGGTGCACAAACTTTGAGCTTAAAATGATTAACGGTTAATTAAAACTCAAATAGGGACTAACGGTGCACAAACGATTCACTTTGGAGGACTAACGGGCTGTTTATGAGAACTAAGGACTAATGGTGAAAAACTATTTTAACAAAGATGGTTAATAATGAAAGAATGGACTTGCAATGAACATGTCTTGAAAACCAGGGACCAAAAGTGTCAATTTCAAATTGTAATTAATAAAACCAACGTATTCCCTCTATTTCTATCTTCTTTTTCGTTTCAAAATATAACAAAAATTCAACGATTGAATTTTTCTTCTTGCGAGCTCGTATGATTATCGTCGATGGAAAGTAAATATACCACGATGATCAAAAAAGTACACGAACACATGGTATAGGTTTAAAAGAACCCGCGAGCAACCGAAGCACGAAACCAAAAAACCTAAAATTACACGAAACGAGCACGTTATAGATCGCCTATGTATTTTGTATGTTATAATCACCCTTGTTTACACGTATAAATCGCCCACTTGTTTTTCTTTAACGTATAAATCGTCCTCAGTTAAACGTATAGATCGCCTGTTACACAAACTCGTATACTTCGCCCACACATGAACGTGTATAGATCGCCTATTATGTTGTATTGTTCGCCTCACAAAGAAAACGATATAGATCGCCTATTATGTTTGTTGTATAGATCGTCTATTATGTTTGTTGTATAGATCGCCTGTGATATAGTATGAGATGTATTGTTCGCCTGATACAAACAAAGATGGTACAATGTCCTTTTTTGTTATCTTGTAATAGAAACCAACAAACATACCCTTGTTCTTATCTTCAAAACATGGACCACAAAACCCACCCAAAATAAGCTCTAAAAATAAGCACTTTTATACCAAGAGATAAGCCTAGAAAAATAAGATGAACAAATAAGCTAAAAGGACTTAAAAACGAGAAAAATAAGCTGTTTTACCACAAGAATAAGCTTGTTTACCCGATAACCACAAAAACCAAATAAGCCAACAAAAATACGAAGCTAAAAAGAGAAGCTAAACAATAAAAAAACCAAAGATACTTTTTCGAGTTTGATAAGCTTTAATAAGCTGTTAAACGAACTGAAAAAGCAAAAAAATGACTATCTTGGTGACGTTTGAAAAACTTGGGCGAATATCCAACCACAATACTGTTACAACTAAGTTGTAAAGTTAAAGGAAATATGTGTAAATCTGATATTCCAACCACAACAAAAATGATTTAAGAAACGTTTTTAAGCCCATACGATTTTAAGCCTACTTAGATATGTTATAGAAAAAGTGTTCCTCTGAACAATCAAAGAAGCAAAGTAGAAAAAGAATAATCCGAATGAAAAGTAAGCCACAAATAAGCACTATCACAATGAAACCACTAAACCTACCCGAGGCGAGTGATACCAAATGTCGGAAACAATAATCACTTTCACTTCACCATTGATACAAGAAATAAGATGAGAAGATAATAAAAGAATTTTAGAGAGAGAAACAAGAGAGAGAAAGTAGAGAGAAAAATAGATGGTTGATTTCACAAAAGAGTGTGTTACAAATGAGACCAACACCCTCTCCATCCTTGGAGAGGGGTATTTATAGTTAAACCATGAGGCTTTCATGCCTATGGTATTTCTATGGGCCGGGCTTGGGATTACTTGGGCTTACTCCCGATACACGTGACCGATTAGCTTACATAAATAATCCCGTTTACCCGTTCTAGCCTATTACAACGTTACATAATTAAATGACCGAGACCTAATATTCTTAATGAACGAACTTCCTTGTTCGACTCAATATTTGAGGCTAGCAGTTGCACATGGATTTGTTTAGTCTAACATTTGTAAAGAATCTAAATAAAAAGATGTATTGCCTAGTTGTCACTGATGACTTTAGTAGGTTTAGTTGGGTTTTCTTTTTGGCCTCTAAGAATGAGACTAGTGGAATCCTTAAAACTTTTATCACATGCATAGAAAACCAAATAAATCATAAGGTTAAAATTATCAAATGACAATGAAACTGAGTTTAAAAATAGTAAGATGAATGAGTTCTGTGAGATGAAAGGAATCAAGAGAGAATTTAGTGTTGCTAGGACTCCACAACAAAATGGAGTAGCTAAAAGAAAGAATAGAACACTAATAGAGGCAGTTAGGACTATGCTAGCAGATTCACTGTTACCTACTACATTTTGGGCTGAAGCAATTAATACTGCTTGTTATGTTCAAAATATAGTTTTAATAACAAAGCCTCATAACAAGATACCTTATGAACTTTTAATTGGTAGATCACCAAATCTAGACTTCATGAGACCTTTTGGGTGTCCTGATACTATCTTGAATACCTTAGATCATCTAGGCAAGTTTGAAGGGAAGGCTGATGAGGGGTTCTTAGTTGGATACTTTGTAAATAGTAAGGCATTTAGGGTATTTAACACTAGAACCAGGAAAGTTGAAGAGAATCTGCATATTAAATTTCTAGAAAATAAATCTAATGTTGCAGGAAATGGTCCAGAATGGCTCTTTGATATTGATTCACTAACAAAATCTATGAATTATGAGCCAGTTACTGCAGGAAATCAAACTAATGATGATGTAGGTATAGAGACTAACGTTAATGCAGGGCAAGCTGGATAGGAGAAAGCACTTGATCATGAATACATTCTGCTACAATTCATGCCTTCTGATTCACCACTCTCTTCAAGTACTCAGAACTCAGAAGATAATGATGCTGATGATGTACCAGGCAAAGGAGATGAAGGTCTTGATCAAGAAAGGACTGATAGCAGTACTCAAGATATTAATACTGTTGGGCCAAGTATTAATACTGCCAGTACAAATATTAATACTGGTAGTCTAAATATTAATACTGTTAGTTTTAATGATACAAGTATGCCATCTTTGGAAGAAACTGGCATATTTGATAAAGCATGTGATGATGAAGATGTGGGTGCAGAGGCTGACCTCAACAACTTAGAAACAACCATGAATGTCAGTCCTATTCCCACAACCAGAATTCACAAGGATCATCCTAAAGACCAGATCATTGGAGACATAAATTTAGCTATTCAAATAAGGAGAATGATAAATTTTTCTAAAGAAAATGCTATGGTCAGCTACATTAGCAAGCAGAGAAGAACAAATCACAAAGATTATCAGAACTGCTTGTTTGCCTATTTTCTCTCTCAAATAGAACCCAAAAAGGTAATCCAAGCTTTGACAGATCCAAGCTGGATAGAAGCAATGCAAGAGGAGCTTCTACAATTTAAACCTTAAAAGGTTTGGACTCTGGTGGATCTTCCTAAAGGCAAGAGGGCTATTGGAACTAAGTGGGTGTATAGAAACAAGAAAGATGATAGAGGAATTGTAGTTAGAAACAAAGCAAGACTGGTGGCACAAGGTTATACCCAAGAATAAAGAATTGATTATGATGAGGTTTTTGCTCCTGTTGCTAGAATAGAAGCAATCAGGTTATTTTTGGCCTATGCATTATTTATGGGGTTTATTGTGTACTAGATGGATATGAAGAGTGCCTTTTTATATGGATCATTGATGTACCTAACAGCTTTTAGGCCTGACATAATGTTTGATGTTTGTGCTTGTGCAAGGTTTCAAGTTACTCCTAAAGTCTCACATCTTCATGCAGTGAAAATGATCTTTATATACTTAAAAGGTCAACTTAAATTGGGCCTTTGGTATCCTATATATTCACCATTTGACTTGGAAGCCTTTTCTAATAGTGATTATGTTGGAGCTAGCCTTGATAGGAAATCCACAACAGGAGGTTGTCAATTTCTGGGAAAAAGGTTGATTTCATGGCAATGTAAGAAGCATACTATAATTGCCAACTCTACTACTAAAGCAGAGTATGTTGCTGCTGTTAATTTCCGTGGACAGGTCTTATGGATCCAAAATCAAATGCTTGATTATGGGTTCAATTTCATGAACACCAAGATTTACATTGATAATGAAAGCACCATTTGTATTGTGAAGAATCCAGTGTTTCATTATAAAACCAAGCACATTGAAATAAGGCACCATTTCATCAGAGATTCTTATAAGAAGAGGCTCATTCAAGTGTAATCAAGATTCATACCGACCACAATGTTGCAGATCTTCTCACAAAGGCTTTTGATGTTAGCAGGTTTTAACTTTCTGATTGCTAGCATTGGATTACTTAATCTCTAAAGTATTATTTGAGGGGAGGTTAATTAGTTTGGATAACATTCTTATCTTTATTCATGGGTTATGCATAAATATGGATCCTCATGAATTCTTACATGTCTATCTAGTTGTTTCTAGTGTGCTTGTGATGAATAGAGGCATGTTGTTATGTAATTATTAAAGACAAGGTTAAAACTGTTAAGACAATTGTTAGTACTACTGAGTAAAAGTTTGTACTGGCAAGTATATGTATTAGGCAAAAAAGGTTAATACCGCCAAGCTAATATTAGTATTGTTGGGTTACCATTAATATTGTTTGGGGTATAACAGAATTTCCTTAATTAATTAATAGTCGTTGAGATATTTCCGCCAACAACTTTGCTTATAGGGGTCTATAATTTGGATAATTCTTGATCTTTCTTTCCTTTATAAGCTTTCTTCAAGATAAAGATTCAACCTTATTCAGTCGGTCCAATCACAACCTTAAGCTCTCTTTATAATATCTCAATTAACTCTGTCAAACCCTCAAACTCTCATCAACGAACTTTAACCCAGAACTCTTCTCATAATTCAAACACTAAATGGCGAATTTGGAATTTTGCGATAAACACAACATGGTTGCTTATCTAAAGAAACCAACTGGAAGTGAAGGATTCCAAGAGATAGTATATTTTCTCAATAGAAGTCATATCAGGTATGCCTTTACTAAGAATCCTACTATTTATGTTTCTCTAATCGAAAAGTTCTGGTAGACTGTTACTGTTAGAACAGTTAATAATGGAGAACAAGAGATAACTGCCACAGTTAATGGCAAATATTTCACTATTACTGAAGCATCTGTTAGGAGACATCTCCAATTAGCAAATGCAGATGGTATTAGTGTTTTTCCATATACTGAAATTTTTAATCAACTCACACCGATGGGATATGTTTTAACTAATGATAAACTGACTTTTCAAAAAGGTAAATTTTCCCCTCAGTTGAGATTTTTAATCCATACCATCCTACAATGTCTTAGTCCTAAGAAAACTTCTTAGAAACAATTTAGTAGTAATATAGAAACTGCTCTTATTTGTTTGGCCACAAACAGAACCTTTAAATATATCTAAATTGATTTTTGAGGTAAGATGAAAAACATTGGATGGTACATATAAGTTTTTAATGTATCCAAGATTTATTCAAATCTTTTTGGACAAAAACAAAAGATTTCTTAAACCTCACAACAGAAAATATATTGCTCCTACTTTAACTCTAAAACTTTTTAGCAATATGAAAAGAGGTTTTTCTGGGGAACACACACCTTTGTTTCCAAGTATGCTGGCACTTCAAGCAGAAGAGGGTGAAGGTTCAGGAAATCCCTCTGAACCCCAACCACCACCTTCTACTGCTCAACCTACTCATGAAGAACCAATCCCTAATATTGAATCATCATCACCACAAAAGACTCAATCACCTAGGCAAGCCTTAAACAAGGACACTGAGTTACCTCAGACTAGTGTGCCTATACCCAATGTACCAGATGAGGTTGTCCATCAGGAGAGGGGTGATAGTGTGGAAAGGGCTGCTACTACTACTACAAGCTTAGAAGTTGTGCAGGACAGTAGTAACATTGCTAAGACCTAATCCACGGCAACACCTACTAAGCTAATTTCTTAAGAAACTAGTTCACATGGTAGTCCTAGACGCCAAGAGACCATAGGGGTGCCTCTGTTCAAACTAGGTTTGAGAGGGCATCTAAATTGTCTTATGATTCACCACTCGGATGAGGTAATACACCTCGAAGTGATGAGGACAGTATGACACTTCAGGAATTGACGACTTTATGTACAAAATTGTCAGACAGGGTTCTAGCTTTGGAAACAGACTTATTGCAGCCAAAAAGGGTCTATGGTACTCCTTATACCAAGCTTATCATGAAAGTGAAGAAATTGGAGAAAACTGTCAACATAAGCAAAGCTAGGGGAAGAGCAAAGAATTGTGACTCAGATGATGATATGGTTATTAGCGGAAATACTTCATAACAGGGTAGGAGAGATAGAAGAATAGATCAAGATACTGGTGTTTCTTAGGATACTCTGACAAAAGTTTAGTATTCAATGATGATCAAAAGAAGAACATTAGGATTCTGATTGCAGCTAAAGTACTTACAATGCGCTAGAGCTCACACTTACAGTAGAAGAAGACTAGTAGTAAGTACTGCATGATGGAGGAGTTCGTACCGCTAGAAGGATAATTAGTACTACTGAAGATCAGTTTAGTACTGCTGGTATGATTCAACAAGTCAACATCATTATTCCTTCATCAAGTGCAACAAAGGATAAAGGTAAAGCTATTATGATAGAATCTGAGCCTGAGCAAACCACTACAAAGCTGAAACAAAGACAAGAAAGAGCTGGCTATGAAGCAGCTATAAGATTACAAGAACAACTTGATGCAGAAGAAAGTCAGAGAATTGCCAGGGATGCAGAAGTAGCTCAAAGGCTACAAGAAGAAATTGATACAACAAAAAGACAGAAAATAGCTCATGTACATCAAGCAGCTCAGGGTTTTACAGAGGATGAATAGGAGGACATTAGAGCAAGAGTTGAATCTGATGAAGAGCTAACTCAGAAATTACAAGCAGAAGAAAGGGATAAGTATAGTGAAGTTGATCAAGCAAAGATGCTTGTAGATCTAATTAATCAAAGAAAGAGATATTTTGCTGCACAGAAAGCTGAAGCAAAGAGAAATAAACCCATGACTCATGCTCAACAAAGAACTTACATGTCTAACTATATCAAACACATGGGAAGTCATACAATGCAGTAGTTAAAAAGATATACTTTTGATGAGCTCAAGGCATTATTTGAAACTACAATAAAGCATGTCAGTACTTTTACATCCATGGAGACTGAAGATAAAGAAATAGAATCAAAATTAGCAGCTGGAAGTTCTAAAAGACCTACAGAAACAAAATTGATCATGAAGGTTCTAAGAAACAAAAGACTGATGAAGCTTCAGAATCAGTTCAAGAACAATCAGCAAAAAAGGAAAAAGAATTATCAGAAGAAGAACTACAGAAACTGTTAGTGGTAGTTCTAGTGGAAGAAGTTTATGTTGAAGCCTTACAAGTCAAATATCCAATCATAGACTGGGAGGTTTACTCTGAAGACACAAGAAGGTATTAGAGAATTATCAGAGTTGGAAACCATACATAATTTTATCAAACTTTTGCTGATATGTTGAAGAGATTTGATAGAGATGATCTGGTTAAACTTTAGGATTTGGTTAAGGAGAGGTTCAGTATAACATAGCCTACAGATGATAAAGAGAAGGCATTATGGGTTGATCTGAAGAGATTTTTTGAACCAGATAATGATGATACTCTATGGAAGCTTTAGAGGTATATGCATGATCCATTGACATGGAAGCTTTATGATACATGTGGTGTTCACCATGTATCTTCAGTAAGAGGACATGATATCTTCATGTTGGTTGAGAAAGACTATCCTTTAACCAGAGCAACACTTGGATTGATGTTGGTGGCTAGACTATTAGTAGAAGAAGATAGTGAGATGGCAAATGAACTTATTAAAAAGATCTTCTATCAAGCAAATAGACCAAGGCAATAAGATGTTTGGAAGCATCCTCTCAACACAAATGATTTAATTGGAAGAAACTTGATGATTAACAAGATGAATATCAAGTTTAGGGGATAATTGTTAGAAATAAAGGCTTCTCAAGTTAATACTACTAATTGAAGAAACTACTACTGCTGAAGATTAGAAGAAATAGTCTAAGTCATTAGTACTGCTAATGTAATGGTTAGTACTACCAGTACAAAGTGTTAGTACTGTCAGTTTATTAGTATTGTTAGTTATATAGTTAGTACTGCTAAAGTGATATGCATGAGATATATTAGGAATAGATATGCATTGATCACTTGACGCGTTTTGTAAGCCCATTAGGGTTTCCTTGGTGTATAAAAGGAACCCTAAGGCATAGATCTATAGATTAGTTTTTTCATAACTCAAAATAGTATTCAATAGTAAAGATCTTGTGATACTGTTTCATTGTTCTTCTTAGCATTACAAGATAGATTCTGCATAGTTTATGATATTCTAAATCTTAGTTTCTACTATAGTTGTCTTGGATCTATCCAATACAACTAAGCTTTAATAAGCTAAGTTAGATCTATTCAGAAGGGATCAACAATTCATAAAAAGCGTTTACTTCTAGAAATCGAATTAGTAACCATAGCAACTAAGCATGCCTTTACTCCATCTTACTATAAAGTCGACATCGTCTTATACCAAATCCTAAGCCGAGACACATCACTAGTAGTCGTAGGACAATTTGTTATCGAATTTTCTCGCCATTAGAGAATTTACTAAATCACCCATTCAACATAGACTTAATGCCAGTAGAACTTGGTAGTCTCGACGTCATAATCGATAGGGATTGGTTGGCAAAGTACCGAGCTATCATTGTTTGTTTTGAGAAAATCGTTCGTACTTCGTGGGGAAATGAAACGTTAATCGTTCGTGGTGATGGAAGCGACCGAGGAAACGAGACTCGTTTAAACATCATCTCGTGCACTAAAACGCAGAAGTACATGCTAAAAGGATGTCTTATCTTTTTGGCACATGTTATTATAAAGGAGATTGAAGACAAGTCAGAGAAGAAGCGACTTGAGGACATACCGATCATTTGAGATTTTTCCTAAAGTATTTCACGAGGACTTGTCGGGTCTCCCTCTGACTCGACAAGTGGAATTCCAAATCAATTTGATACCTGGTGCTACACCTGTAGCACGGGCACCTTATCGATTGGCCCTATTGGAAATGAAGGAATTATCGAACCAACTCTAAGAACTTTCTGACAAGGGCTTCATAAGACCCAGTTCCTCACCCTGGGGAGCTCCAGTCTTATTTGTCAAGAAGAAGGATGGATCGTTTCGAATGTGCATCGACTATCGAGAGCTGAACAAGCTAACGGTGAAGAATTGTTATCCACTTCCAAGGATCAATGATTTATTTGATCAACTACAAGGATCCAGTGTTTATTCTAAGATAGACTTGCGATAATGTTATCACCAGCTTTGAGTACGTGAAGAAGATATTCCGAAGACGACATTCAGAACTCTATATGGTCATTACGAGTTCCAGGTTATGCCATTTGGTTTGACGAACGCACCAGCGGTATTTATAGATCTCATGAATCGGGTGTGCAAGCCATATTTAAATAAATTCGTGATTGTCTTTATTGACGGTATTCTCATCTACTCCAAGAACAAGAAGGAACACAAAGAACATCTTAAGGCAATTCTAGAATTGGTTAAGAATGAGGAGTTGTACGCTAAATTCTCTAAATGCGAATTTTGGCTTCCCAGGGTACAATTTCTCGGCCACGTGATTAATAGTCAAGTCATTCACGTAGATCCCACCAAGATTGAATCCATAAAAGATTGGGCATCTCCTAAGACACCAACGGAGATTCGTTAATTTTTAGGTTTTGCTGGGTACTACTGAAGATTCATCGAAGGATTTTTGAAGATCGCCAAGTCAATGACCAAGCTTACTCAGAAAGGAGTTAAGTTTTATTGAGGTTGTGTATTGCACCAATTCTGGCTTTACCTAAAGGAAACGAAGATTTTATCGTATATTGTGATGCTTCGATCAAAGGTTTGGGCACTGTGTTGTTGCAAAGAGAGAAGGTGATTGCTTATGCATCACGCCAATTAAAGATTCATGAGAAGAACTATACGACTCATGATTTAGAACTTGGTACAGTGGTGTTTGCTTTAAAAAACTAGAGATACTATCTGTATGGAACCAAGTGTACGATGTTCACAGATCACAAGAGTTTGCAACACATTCTAGATCAAAAGGAGCTTAACATGAGACAACGTCATTGGTTAGAGTTGCTCAGTGATTACGACTGTGAGATTCGTTATCACCCGGGGAAAGCAAATGTTGTTGCTGATGCTTTGAACAGGAAAGAACAAAATAAACCATTAAGGGTTTGAGCCTTAGTCATGACTATTGGCTTGGATCTTCCTAAACAAATTTTGAATGCTCAGACTGAAGCACGAAAAACAGAGAACATTAAGAACTAAGATGTTGGAGGTATGTTGATTAAAAATTTAAAGGATCCAGAGAAACTTAGAACGGAGAAGCTGGAACCCCACACGGATGGAACTCTATGCTTAAATGGCAGGAGTTAGTTGCCATGTTATGGTGATCTAAAGACTTTGATTATGCACGAGCCTTACAAGTTAAAATACTCTATCCATCTAGGTTCTGACAAGATGCATCGAGACATGAAGAAGCTATATAAGTGGCCCAACATGAAGGCTGACATCGCCACCTATGTTAGCAAATGTATGACATGTACTAAGGTCAAGGCTGAACACCAAAGGCCATCAGGTTTCTTGGTACAACCTGAGATACCTCAATGGAAGTGGGATAATATCATGATGGATTTTATCATGAAGCTTCCTAAGTTGTCACAAGGTTATGACACCATTTGGGTGATTGTTGATCGACTTACTGAATCTGCCATCTTTGTACCAATAAGGGAAACTGATCCCATGGAAAAGTTGGCAAGGATGTACCTGAAATAGGTGGTCACGAGGCATGGGATACCTGTCTCAATAATTTGTGATCGTGATCCTAGGTTTGCGTCAAATTTCTGGAGGTCACTTTAGAAGGCCTTGGGTACAAATTTGGATATGAGTACTGTGTATCATCCACAAACTGACAGATAAAGCGAGAGGACTATTCAAACTCTCAAGGATATGCTACGTGCTTGTGTGATCGACTTTGGAAATGGTTGGGTTAACCATCTGCCATTAGTTGAATTTTAATATAACAATAGCTATCACGCTAGCATCAAGGCTGCACCGTTTGAAGCACTTTACGGTCGAAAGTGTCATTTACCTGTTTGTTGGGCCGAGGTTGGAGAAGTTTACCTCACTGGTCCAGGAATAGTTCAAGAGACGACCGAGAAAATCATTCAGATCAAGCAAAGAATTCAAGCTGCTCATGATCGACAAAAGAGTTACGTCGACTTAAAGCATAAGCCAATGGAATTTCAAGTTGGAGATAGGGTTATGCTCAAGGTTTCACCTTAGAAAGGAGTAGTACGTTTTGGAAAATAGGGGAAGCTAAACCCCAGATATGTTGGACCTTTCAAAATGTTGGAAAAGGTTGGATCTGTTGCTTACAAGCTTAAGCTTCCTTAAGAGCTAAACAGGGTTCACAATACGTTTCATGTATCTAACTTGAAGAAGTGCTATGCTGATGAACCATTAGCCGTTCCGTTGGATGGACTCCATATTGATGACAAGCTTCATTTTGTCAAGGAACCAGTAGAAATCATGGATCATGAAGTTAAATGATTGAAACGAAGTCGTATCCCAATTGTCAACGTTCGATGGAACTCTGGAAGAGGTCCTAAGTTTACATGGGGACGTGAAGACCCATTTCCAGAAGAAATATCTACACCTCTTCACAAAGACCGCACCATCGTCAAGTGCCGCGTCTTAAGCCTTAAGGACAAGGCTCATTTAACGGGGAAAGACTATAACACCCCGTGTTTTAGGGTCATTTATGACGTCTATTATTTCACTATCTATTTTTAGTATTATACGCATTTGCTTTTAAATTGAAATCGTTAAGTTAAATCGCGTAAGCTAAAAATTATCGTTCAATGTAAACGGGCATCAAACAATTAAATGTTTACATCAAGCAAGTGTTAGATAATTATTTAGAGTATAATTATTATCTTTGCACATTTTATTTTTATTGGTTACGTGAAGTGTTTACGTTTCGCGATAAAATACGTTTAGGCATACCCGGAACCACCAAAACTTTTTTACGCTTCAACAAATACCCATTATTATACCCAATACCTAAAGTTTTATAAAAATTGACCTATGTTAACATTGTTAGTCAAATTGTACATAAAATAAATGAACTAGAACATACACTTTACTAGTTATATCTTTATACATTTAATCTACAACTTATACTTCAAGTAAATGCAAGATATTTTGTTAAATACCAAAAATCACCAACTAGCACCCTCCCCCTCCTAAATTTTGTAGGATAATACCCACCTAAGGGTGCAAAGAGTTCATAATTCACCAACTTGATCTTTGTACAACATGAAACTAATTAAACTATAAGACTTTAACAAGTCTTGACCAAGACTTTTCCTAGAAATCCTCATCATGTCTAAGACTTCATATGCAATATTTGACTAGTCTTATGAGTATATAAGGTCTTCACTAGTAAGAAACACACACACATTTCATTTCTTAAGGTGAAACGACACTCTTTTCTCTCTTTGTTTTGCTCCAACCCACGGCACCACACAAAACCCTTACAAAATCCATACCAAAATTTATTTACCACATTTACAAGTATTCCTACAACATATCTAAGATATCCTAAGGTGTTTGGAAGGTTTGGTTTGGTGTTTACAAGTGTTAAAGCAATAAGGTATAAGATTAGGGTTTTGCTTAGATTTAGGGTTTTCAAGTATTGAAAGCTTGGGTTTGTTTGATAAACAAGGGTTTAGATCATATTGTTCATCACCACACATCATCTTAAGGTTGCAAAAAAACCTTAATCTCTTTACATTCATGATTTTATGTGTATATAATGGCTATGTAGTTAATCACCATCTAGGAAACTTATTTACATGTAAAAATGGAATTTTTACTTATGATCATGGTATAATAAACTTTTTCATGTGCTATATTTTTGTTAAGAATATGTGAGAATGGAAGAATATACATTATATAAGTATGGTTTATGTATAAAAATCTTATATAAAATAATTATATAAAAAGTGTATATATTGAAGTTCATGAACAAATGAGTATGTAAACTTATGGATCTTGTGATTCTTAGATAATATTTGGACTAATCATGGACTAAGGACCCTAGGTGTGTAAGACATGTAATATTAAGGGTTGTAATGGACTTGTAACAAAGTGGCTAAGCTAAAAACCTAGAAAATCAAGTTTGAACATGTTTTTAATAAAAACCCCAAAGGGTCTGACCAAATTCGAATTTTAACATATTGATTTTATATTTTTATAAATTACTACATCTCATGAGGATTCCAAAAAGGTAAGAAACTCGAAAAACTAATTTATAACGAATGAGATACGTAAATTACAAGTTACGAGATAATAAACACGTTTATAACAGAAGTTTTATAAAAACTTTTTAAGTTTCACTTCTGATATATACAAATGGTTATTTTTCTCAGATATTACATATTTTTAGGATTCCAAAACATTAAGAATCATAATTTTATGATCAAGAACGAAGGAGTTATGAATTACGCAAGTTTACGATATTAAATACTTTTATATAAATAATATTATAAAAGTTACTGTTCACATCAGATATATATATTTTGAAAACATTATTAATATGATAGAACTTTTAATTACAAAGACGTGCTCGAAGGAATCACTAATAACGGAGTTAAAACGAATAAAATACGACATTTATGTTTTAAAGCATGTTTTTCTCAGGAGATCAATGAGGTACAAGACAAGGGATACATTTGTGGTCATTATTTTGGAAGTCATTTGCATTAAAGATTTGGTTGCATTACATTTTAGATAAACATTTGTTATGAACTAGAGTCTTTGTATAATTTATCAATGAACAAGTAAAGCTTCAGGCTTTTGTAATAAACGTTTTACTAAATCCAATGTATCGGTTTTAAAACTACACTTTAAAAGGTCGTTCTTATATATCTTGTGTTGTTGATCTATGAAGTAACGCTCCCAAACCCATATTCTGATGCGACCCATTTTGGGGGTGTTACATAAGGCATTTCACTAAGGCACAGTCAGCTAGATCATACTTTTTGAGTAAATCCTTAACATATTTTTCTTGACAAATAGAGATTCCTTTGGAATCTTATTTGATTTGAAAACCTAAAAAATAAGTTAGTTCACCCATCATACTCATTTCATATTTTTTGGTCATTAACTTGGCAAATTGTTTACTAAGTTTAACACTGTTTAACCCAAAAATGATATCATCTACATATATCTGCACTATAATGACATCACTCTTAGTTTTATAAGTAAAAAGAGTGTTGTTAATTGTACCTCTGACAAACGTGTGCTGAGTAAGAAATGTTGGAATAGTTTCATACCATGCTCTGGGAGCTTGTTTCAGCCCATATAGAGCTTTGTCCAGTTTACACACATGGTCTGGAAATTCACTGCTTTCAAATTCAGGAGGTTGTTGTACATATACTTCGTTTGAAATTTTACCATTCAGAAATATACTCTTTACATCCATCTGATATACCATAAAACCCATGTAGACTGCATAAGCAAGAAAGATTCTGATAGCCTCCAGTCTTGCAACATGTTCAAAAGTCTCTTCATAATCAATCCTTTCCTGCTAATTATACCCCTGTACTACCAGCCTTGCTTTGTTCTTTGTGACAACCCCTTATTTATCCATTTTGTTTTTCTAGATCCATTTAGTCCCAATGATGGTTTTTCCATGAGACTTAGGGACTAAGGTCCAGAACTTGTTTCTTTCAAATTGATTCAGCTCCTTTTACATTGCAATAACCCATCCTTCTTCTTCCAGAGCTTCAATCAGCTTCTTGGGTTCAATTTCAGAGAGAAAATTGACATATAAACACTTATGTGTTGAGGTAGCATCTGAATCTCTAATCCTGCTTCTGGTTTTAATACCAGCCAGCGTTGACTACTTCAATGTGTTTCTCTCTTGACCATCTGTCTTGTGGAACAAGATTTTGAAGGATAACTTCAGCTGATGGTGAGATGACTGGAGCTGATTGATCATAACTGATTGATTCACTTAGGACATTATCTTGAGGTTTAGCAGACTCAGGAATGTCAGCTGATTCAGCATGATCAGGTTCATGGATAGCTAGATGATCCTCAGCTATAGTGAACTCAGCTAGATGATCCTCAGCTATAGTTTAATGAATTCATCATCAGGGAATGACCTATTTTCATTGAAGTTGATTGCATCACCTTCTGTGCTTGTTTGAGAGATAGCTTCATCATCTTCACTAAAGGTAACATGAACTATTTCTTCCATTTCTTGTCTTCTGATGTTAAACACCCTAAAAGCCTTAGCCACTAGAGAGTAACCCAGGAAGAATCCATCATCAGCCTTTTCATCAAACTTACTGGTGTAGAAAAACAAATTCAATATACGTATTATATTAATCCCGTAAGAATTCTTTCCAAAATACTTCTCAACCAAGAGAAATATAAGGGAAAAATCTCACTAAAGAAAACACAATTTGTATATTTTTATCCGGGAAGTACTTTTCCTCGGGTCGTGTCCCAACGAAATCGTGAATTGAGAATTTAGGAATAATTTGGATTCGAGTTTAGAATAGTAAAAGATTTTTGATTTGTTGATTACACCACAAAATATAATAGCACAAACTAAAAACAATGGAATAGTACGAAATTTAAATGTACAAAACGTAATAATGCGAGCTAAAACGGAAATTTAAAATCTAAGGCACAACTTTTAACAAATTTTATACCTAAAAATCACAAATTTAAAAAGAAAATTAATACAAAAAGAATTTTAATTTTTCAACTATTTTTCTATTTTTTATGATTTTTCTAAGAAAAAGGAATTAACTAAAAACTATTTTAATTCCTAGAAAATACAATTTTAATTGGAAAAATGAGGAAAAATAGTTTTTATACTCTAAAAAGGTGCAGAAATTTAAAGACACCAAAAGCCCCAAATTTTATACTCTAATTAAACCCTAATTTGTTCAATTAAAACACAAACCCTAAATTTATAAAACTAATTACTAAAATATTAAATCTAATTATTAACCTAGAAAATACAGGGTAGGAAATGTAAGAAAAGAAAGTAGAGGGTAGGCGGGCAATCTTTTAACAATTTACACATTAATGTAAAAGGACAACCCTGAACTATTAACAAAGTACTAAACAGACCCTACGCTATTGGCTTATTTTTGGCTTATTAAAAAATGAGATTCAGAAAAAACTTAAAACTACAAAGTTGTTAAACAGCTTATTCTCTATAACATTAACAAAAGGACTTTCAACTTTTAACAACACAATAAGCTAGAAATTAAGCTGTTTAGTTTCTGTTACAGAAACTAAGTGTTTTATAGACTTTTTAGATTTTGGCTTATATTGAGCTTATTATTTGATGAAAATGAAGAACAAAAGATGCTAAATGGAGCTTAAGATATATACTAAATATATCTAAAATGAAAGAAGCTAAGTCTTAACTAAGTTTATAAGAAAATTGAAATGTAAAGATGCTAGTTGTTGCTGATGTAGTTGGCTACTGATGCATTTGGCATTGAACACAGATGCAGGCTAAATTTTTAGGTTCTAACCTTCTACACAAACTAACTAAGTACTACTACTCCTCTCTCTGCTATAATAGAAAATTATTAAGCTATAAATCTTTAAAAATTGAAACTAACATTCACCTAAAAGCTGCCCTGGTGATGGCAAAAGATTTTAAACTCCAAACTTTGTAAAACTAGACTTTAACCTTTAAAACCTGCTTAAATCTTGCTATACTACCCTAACTCAACTAAATGAACAAATTTGACATAGAGAAGTTGACTTTAGAAGTCAAAGTAAGCTTATACCAAACACTACCTTATTGAAAAAACTGTCAAACTTATTTGTACTTCAAATCTAGTTAACACTAAAACTTTTAAAACATTTTATCTACTCTTGCTAAAAATAACCTAATTAAGCTATTTAAACTATAAAAGTAATAGCTTATTAGTAGGAAATAAGCACTTACTCTACTAGCTTATACTAATAACAATGACAGAATTTAAGGACTTAAAGCTAAAAATGACTTTAACTAAAATCAGCTTAAAGCTAACACTCCTATAGGCTAATGAAGCTAAATGAGACAGGATTATTATGAAAATTTAAAAGAATTAAGCAATTGGAAATAAGCTATGAATTGGTTCAAATGAAATATAGAAAGTTAACCTGTAGTTGAAGAGTCTTCACACTTAAACTATCCAAGTGAAGAAGTTTAAGTGTTCCTAATGGCACCTTGCCTCTAAACCTTTATCAACAAGCTCAATAAGCTAAAATAGCTTATTTCTTCTTTAAACCTTCAAAATTGAATCAAATGAACTCAAATGGACATGATTTGATGTAAATTGATTATAAAGAGTAAATGAAGCTCTAAAAACAGAATTATAACTAATTTTGAGCTTATGAAAAGGAATAAGCTCAAACGAGCTTATTAAGAGCTTATTTGATGAAAATCACTTCAAATTGAAATAGAAGAACACACAAAGCTTGTAAACTGAATTATATTGCTAAATTGATGAAGTACAAGAGGGAAGAACAACAGTACAAGTGCTTAAAACTGTTTTAACAAACTTGAAAGTAAAATGCTTAATTGAAGGAAAATAAAAAACTGAAAATTAAAATAAAAACAACAACAGCAAAAATGAGACCTAAGGCTGCTATTTATAGAGGATTGGAGAAGAGGTGTGAAGATTTCTAGAATAGTCCATTCCATCACAGCCGTTGATCATTTGTGAGCTATTTGTAGCCGTTTGATCATGATTGATGATGTGTTCGCACCAATTAGGTGTTGACACGTGTGCTAGGTGAAGTGGAGGAGGTGTATGAACAAGACTGGGTTTTATAGTGGAGCGGGGGATCGATTTGGGGAAGATGGGTTTGTGTGGAGAATTGGCGGGAAAAACTGTTTTGGTGGTTAGGGTTGTTAGAACAAACGCGTTTTCTGTTTTGAAACTTTGGAAAGTTGGCACATATGGTCCTTGTGATTGCCCCGCCCAATTGTAGTTATAAAACAGGTTTCAAGTTGACAATATCAGTCCTTGTGGTTCTTTACTTCCTTTTCTTCTTTAATAAATCACTTTCTTCATTTGGCAAATTAAGTCCTTGAATCTTTAAAACTTTACATAAGCTCTTTAGACTTTGAAACTTGTCATAATTGGTCCTTTGACTTCATTTTGGGCTTTGACTGCCTTTTTTGCTGTGTCGGGTTGATCCGGCTTTGATCTTTGGCTGATTCTTCACTCTTGTTCTTGTCTCTTTCGTTCTTTGTCGGTTTTTGACTGTTTTTGCTTCTTTTTGTCCTTTTTAATCCTTTCCTGCACAAAAGACACAAAAGCACACATTTTTCTATTCTTTTGGCATTTTTATGGCTTTTATTTGGCAAAATCCCGGGTAATTTAATATACAATTTAGCAAATATCACTTACCCAAGTGGTCCCTGTGATTGTGAATGTGAACAGGACACCCAAACACATAGAAGTAGCTGATATCAAGAGATCTTCTTCTGAACACGTCATAGGCAGTCTTCCCATGCCTTTTCACTATGATGGATCTATTTTGAGTGTAGCAAGCAGTGTTGACAGCCTCTCCCTAGAATTGTTTAGGGAGTTTTACACTATTAAACATAGTTATGGCTGCTTCAATCAGTGTTATGTTTCTTTTTTTAGCTACACTATTTTGTTCATGGGTACATGGAGATGAGAAATTCTATGAGATACCCTTTTCATCACAGAATTCTTCTAGCTTGTGATTTCTAAACTTTGTTCCATTATCACTTCTCAGCTCCTTTACCCTTACTTCATTAAGGTTTTCCATCTTTCTGACTAAAGACATAATGCAGTCAGTTGCATCACTCTTTTTCTTAAGGCAAAATACCTAGGTGTACCTCGAATACTCATCTACAATGAAAAGGGTATATTTGTTGTGGCTGATGGTTTGAGGTTTTATAGGTCCAAACAGGTCCATATGAAGGAGATGTAAGGACTTGATGAAAAATGATCTCTTGGTTTTAAATGATGCTCTGTGATGCTTCCCTTTCTTACAAGCTGACTAGTTTTTATCTTTGGAAAAGGTTAGAGAAGGAAATCCAGAGACAAGGTTGTGTTTTGCAAGGTTGTTGATGTTTTTGAAGTTGAGGTGAGACAGTCTCTTATGCCAGAGCCAGTTTACCCTTGTGAGGCTTTGCGACAGAGAAAAAGGCATTGTTTCCTTGTTGAAGAGGAATATCTATGATATTAAACATCCCTTCTCCTTGGACGCAATAAGAACAACTCATCTTTTTGTTGAAGATAGTATACCCCTGAGTTTTGTAATACAAACCTTGAAGTTAGCGTCACACAGCTAACTGATGCTAATTAAGTTATGCTTCAAACCATTCACATAAACAACCTTGGTGAAAGTGATTCCATTACAATTACCTGAGCCATATCCTTCTGTGTCCCCTGAAGAATCATCTCCAAAAACCACTTTAGGACCTGTCTCCTTTTAATATATGTGCAGATATTGTTTCACTCCTGTCATATATCTAGAACAGCCACTATCTAGATACCATACAGACCTCTTTAAGTAATCCTTTTTCATAGTGATGTCAACCTATTAACCAGACCTTGCATCAGCCTTCCCCACAGAAGGCTCATCTTCAGCAATTGCCATAAAAGCTCTAATCCTGGTGGTTCATTCATCCTCTAAAAACACATATTCTTCATCCTAGTCAAATAACTCAGCTATCAACCCCTTTTCACTCTTTCCCTTGTCATTCTTACCTTTTTCACTTTTTCCCTTTGTCAGATCATCAATCCTTTGGGTTAGGACAACCATTTCAGCTTTAAGTCCCTTGTATTTTCCCTTGTAGTCTTTTTGATAGTTACCAGTGTTATGGGAAGATGTTTGGTTGATGGGTCGTGTGTATGATTTGAATTTGTTGAATGAGTTATTTGAGGATGGATAGGATGGAGTGGATATTTTGTTTGAAGGGCAATCCTTTTAAAAATAGCCAGTTTTCCCACAAGCAAAACAAGTTTCTTTAGTTTTGTCTATGGGTTTCCTAGCAGATCCAACCCTCCCAGATCTTTTATAGAATCTTTTTTTATTTGCAAGCAGAGCTCTTTCATGATACTTAGCGTTCAAGTCAGCCATAAATTCATTGCTGGTCCTCTTATCCTCTTCAACATCTGAGTCACTGTCCTGAAATTGTGTGTTAGAAATCAAGGCTTTTGAGCTTGAGGCCTGAATTGAAAATCTTTGTGTCTTTGACTCATAGATTTGATCAATCAAACCTTCCTCATAATTGTACTTGCCATACAGTGTAGCCAGACTATCGTTTTTAATGGAATTATTTGCCCTATGAGTTTGATTCATGCTTAGCCATTTTCTTGGCAGGCTATTAACAAACGTGGCATTGACTTCTGCTTGAGGAATGGTAACACCATTATTTTTAAGGTCATTTAACAAGCATTTCAGCCTTGTGAATGTTCCCATTACCTTTTCACCCTCAAGTGATTTAAAAGCATTGAACTTAAGTCTTAAGGCTGCAATCTTGGTATCTCTTGTATCAGATGGTCCCTCATGAGCTAGGATGAGATCATTCCACATTTCTTTAGCAGTTTTGCACTTAATGACAGATTTCATAACATCATTTGGTAAACAAGATATAATGATACTTTTTAATCGTTTATCTTGATTAGCAAGATGACTCTCAGCATTTGACCATTGATTTTGACGTTTGGGTAAGGGATTTTCAGTAGTGGACAAACTTGACATAGGTACAAATGGTCCATCTTCTAGAGTTTTCAGAAGGTAAGGTTCAAGTCCATCAAGGAATACCAGGAACCTAACTTTCCAACTCGTGAAATCCTCTTTGTCAAAAGCAGGAACATTTGTGACATGAGACCCTCCTCTTGAATCAAGCAGTTGAGGTAGGTTCTCATCAACAACACTTTGAGCTACATTTGTCGTAGTTGTGGTGTTGATAGGGTCAGTAGTTGTAGGCATCGTGTCAACCCTATTAGCATTAGGGCTACCCGGATTGCCAGAACTTGCACCAAAAGGTGGTGGGATAGGTGGTATAGCTCCAGACATGATTGGATCTTGATTTGTTTAAAACAAAGAACAGTTTCTAAAAGGTTTTATAAAGTACCACAAATTGTATTAAATTAAGTTTATGGCATCGATAGTTCTAATTGGAAGATGAAGACTGTATCTATAGGTGGCAGATTAACGCTGCTAAAGTCGGTCTTAGGTTCGATGCTCATTTATCATATGACGTTGTTCAAAGTTCTCATGAAGGTTCTTTAGAGAATGGAATCTATTCGTTGTCATTTTTCAATGGTGTTGATCATAATGGTAAGAATCCGATATGGGTTAAATAGAGTAAAGTGTTGGCCTCTAAGAGAAAGGAGGATTAGGCGTGTCGAGTTTCTATGCGTTGAATAGAGCCCTTTTGTTCAAGTGGGTGTGGCGCTTACTCAAGGATCATTGCTATGGGTGAGGGTTATTAAAGGGATTCATGGTGAAGATGGTAAACTTGGTAAGAACGTTAATCATAGCCGCCCATCTATATGGATGGATATTGTTTGAGATAAAGCATCTCAAGAATCACGGTACGGATTTGATTGGTTTTATTAACAAAAAGATGGGTAACAAAGCGGATACTTTCTTTTGGGAGGACGTGTGGAGGGGTGATGATGCTTTTAAATCCCTTTATCTAAGAATTCATCGAGTACTAAGGGGAGATATTGATAAGGTTCAGTTCCTAGAGTTCTTGGCGTCTATGGAAGGTGTTGCTCTCGTTGACATGAGGGATAGATGAGTTTGGTCTTTATAGGGATCAGGAGAGTTCGCAGTTGCTTCTGTTTGAAGACTGATCAATGAGTATTGGTTGCCAGAGGTTTTGACCAAAACTCGTTGGATAAATGTTGTACCCATTAAAGTAAATGTCCATCCCTAGAAAGTAAGGTTAGATTTCTTACCTACTAGGTTGAATATATCTATACGATGCATGATGAAAATATATATCTAATATATATATATATATAAATTGATATATAATATATATATATATATAAATAGTATATATATATATATATATACATTACATATAACAAGAGGTATTTGACTATTTAATGTCACGTCATCTTGGATGCCATGTCATTACTATTTTCTTTAGTTTTTTGGTAAAATTCGTTTTTTTTAAATTCATTTTTTTTGTTGGTAAAATTCGTTTTTTTTGTAAAATTCGTATTTCCAAAAAAATTGTAGTTTCATAAGGACAGTTAACCTAACATTTTCTGGGTTACTAGCCATGGTAGAAATTGAAAAGATAAAATTAATAAGTTGTGTGAATGAAAAAAATATTTGTGAGTACTGACAAACTTTGCACCATCGTATCTTATGCATGTTAAAACTAATTTTAGTAAATTTTTATTCATTAAGTAGAGCTCATCAAACACTACAAAGATAACCAAATAAACTATTTTAAATAAAACATTTGAGTATCCAAATACATATGCAAAAATGTCCAACATCTTTAATTTAAATTAAAATACATGTAACCTAAATTTATACCTAAAAAAACAAAAACAAAAGTTTAAAAATGTGAATCGCCATTACCAGGGCGCGATCTACATAAAAAAAATTAGGGCAAGTTTTTTTTTGTCAAATTTAAAAAAAAAGTAAATCTCTATTGATAAGGCGCGATCTACAATAAAGTAATATTAAGTCACTTTTTTTTATTAACCGAATTTTAAAAAAAATAAAAAAAATAAAAATAAAAAAATGTAGATCGCTACGTATAGGGCGAGATCCACATTAATTTTAAATTTTTTAAAAAAAAATTTCTTACAAGCCAATCAAATTCAAACACGTATAGAAATGTAAATAGCTATTAACTAAGCGCGATCGAAATGATTATTTTTTAAAAAAAATTGTGAGGGTTATAACTAGACAACACGAATCCCTAATGGCTACTTTGAAAATTTTTGCTAACTTCAAAGAAGTAAACTGCCAAAGAGAAAGTTTGATTGGATCTCACAGTGTGTTGAATTAATTGTATGGTTTTTTTAACTTTTATTCGAGGAGAGGGTTAGGGTTTGACGGGATGGCTTAGGGGAGGCGGCTTAACGTAACCACCTAGACCTCTCCGATACCATGTTAGACAATGTAAACCTCGTTGGTATAACTCTATTACTGATAACTATTTATAAAGTACAATTGCATAACCCTAACCATAATGGACCCAACCCACAAGTCGGGCTTGGGCCTAATCAATATAATATATTAGATTAATTGATTGCTTAATTATTATTAATAACAATGAACCTATATATAAGATACAAGAGAATATTATAGATTATGGGCTTGGGCCAATGGGTCGATTACATTAGTTGGAGCGGGAGTTTTACAGACGCTCAAACTGGATCTGAAATCAGCAAACAACAGGTTTGGGAGACCTTTTGTGAAGATATATGCATACTGAAATCGAGAAGAGACATGAAGAACCCGAACATGACCTGTTGCTACTTTGTCACGATCAAAATGGATGTCAATCTCTATATGTTTAGTGCGCTGATGTTGCACTGGGTTTGCAGACATGTATACAGCACTGACATTATCACAGTAGACCAAGGTTGCTGTGAAAAGTGAGAGATTTTCTGTGAAGTGGGTAGACCCATAAAAAATGTGAATAGTGATCTAAGAAAAGAACATAGTATTTATATCCACTCATGCTAGAGACAAGAGATGTCTAAAGGTCTGAGTGAATAATGTCAAATGGAGATGTAACAATAGAGGTAGATCGTTGGAAGGGAAGTTTTGTTTGTTTATCTAACTGGCAGGCACGACACAAGTGTTGAGTATTTTTATTATAAGACACAAAGCCACGTGACGACAATGTTTGAATTACAGCGTCACCAGGGTGACCAAGACGTTGATGCTAAATGGAATGGTTATTGGTAAGTAGGGCGAAGGCTGAGGCGACAACGTGTAAAGGGTACAGATCACCCGTGTTGTCACAACGAAGAAGGGTTTGACGGGTATGATAATCTCGTACAGTGAAACCATATGGATCAAAATCAATGGAGCATTTATTATCGGTGGTGAATTTTCGTACTGAAACAAGAGTTTTAATGATATTGGGTGTGACAAGAATATTTTTAAGGTGGAGGGGACGATATGGATTAGGGATTTGTACATGAACCGAGTGGGTGACAGGCATAGATGATCAATTTTCGACAATAACTGAATGAAAATTATGATTAAGAGAAGAGGTTTGAAGGTTACCGGTGTGAGATGAAAGGTGAGAAGTTGCTCTAGTATCTATATACCATTGCTGATCATGAGAAGCCATAACAATAATCTTTTTTTTTGATGAACAGTAACACAATGAACAGGACTCGATGAATAGTAACGCCATGAACAGTAACGCTGCTGAACAGTAACATGATGAATAGTAACGCCGATGAACAGTCTCGGTGAATAGTCGCG
The DNA here is from genome assembly GCA_026074375.1 of Tanacetum coccineum. Lineage (NCBI taxonomy): Eukaryota > Viridiplantae > Streptophyta > Magnoliopsida > Asterales > Asteraceae > Tanacetum > Tanacetum coccineum. The sequence goes on from BQNB010037581.1 coordinate 47,141, forward strand.
ATGAACAGTACTCGGTGAATAGTACGCGATGAACATTAATTTTTTTTTTGATTTGGTGAAAAGATTAAGATAGAGAAAAAATAGGGAAGGGGACGACTGAGATGAGATATTTTAGGTGTGATACCATATTAGATTAATTGATTGCTTGATTATTTTTTAAGTTCCCATAATTGATTTTAAATATGTAAAGATCGATTTATTTGGGTAAGCATTCACTAGTTTCTTTATTAGAAATTTTAAATTGTGAAGAACAAGAGATGATAGAATAGAATATAAGTTTAGATGCTAAACGTAGAATAGTTGGATTTCTTTAAAGCTCATAAGTGTTAATTGTAGCTTTTTCTACCATAAGTTTGTTTCATCTTTATAGATAATGGTTTAATAAATAGAGTTGTGCGGTTTTTTGGTTAATAATTAGTTCATAGCGGTTTTCTTTAGTTTCTTTGTGATCAAGATAAGTATACATTAGGAATACTTAATTTGGCATACTATATGTATCACATTAATAAATATTTTGCTTATCCCTTAAAGAGCCTTAGGGTATATGGGGTAAGTAAAATTAATAAGTGAAATTATAGCTTTATTCGTTCCTTAAAGAGCCTTAGGGTATATGGAATGGATATTGTTGCTTAATTTTTGTTTTGTTTGTACCTTAAAGAGCCTTAGGGTATATGGAATGGATATTGTTGCTTAATTTTTGTTTTGTTTGTACCTTAAAGAGCCTTAGGGTATATGGTGCAAATGAGATTGTTCCATTTATGTATTAAAGAGCCTTAGGGTATATAACATGAATGAAACCTAAGTAGCCTAATAAAAGCCAAATTTTGGTTGCCTCAATGTGGACTTAATTTTGATGACATTTGATTTTTTGAAAAGGGCTAGGAACTAATTATTGTGTTCTAACCGTTCTGCTTTATTTTTGGAATAAATAAGTATCGAAATAAAGTCTTAAAGAGTCTTCGGGTATATGACTTAAATAAAATCTCGAGATACAAAATTAGGAATAAGGGAGGAGAAGTAATTCACAATTAGCTTTTATGAGTAGTGTTAACATCATAACTTGTATTTTACAATGATCTTGTTTTTAAGCTTGGCTTGGAGAATTGAAAGTCGGGGACAATAAATTTATCAATTTGGACACTTTTTGTGCTTTTTGTTCCATGATCCTAAAAGTTATAAATGAATAATGAAAGCAATACATTATGTCACACATAATAGTTGAAAGTTGGAAATTATGAAAATCATAAAAATGGAAAAATATTGAAAAACGGGAAAACAGGGTGTTTTAAAACTTGTGATTTCTTAACTCTCCCTCCAAAATACATTGCTACTTTTCAAAGGATTAGTTTGGGGAGGTTTTGGAGTATTTGGTTTTAGAGCATATAACATTGCGTGAGGACACAACAATCACTTAGTTTGAGGAATTTTGATATGTGAGAAATCACATATCCGTTTTATATAAAAATGACCCTAAGAAGATGAAATAATGCAAATTATGCATGTATATTGTGTATTTTGTCTTTTGTGATGTGTAGGTGCGGATATTTCAAATATCACATAAAGAAGGCAAAAATGGGACAAAAACGAACACGAGAATGGAAAAAGGACAAAAAATCAAGGCTGAAGGCGTACTCTTACTCTACGGACCAACCCAGACCCACTTAATGGGCCGGGTCCACCCAAGTCCTAATCTATGCAAAAAAAATAAGCCCAAAGCCCTTATATAAAAATCCCTTAGCCTAATCCCTTTTATTATAATCCCACGGCCCAAGTATTCTAGCCCAAGTCAACGAATCGGTCAAATAAACAAATAGAAAAGAAAAGGGGCAGGAAAAGAACAGTTTTACTATTCATCGTCCGTCCCTAATATTACCCTGCACCCAGATTCACCTCAACTTAAGTGCCATTAACCCTTCTAGAAACATAATGACGCACACAATGACGCCTTTGGGAGCCACGCTGGCAATCCCAACGGCTAAGATTGGACTACTTAGAAAGCAATCGAGATGGAGGGCTATGATTAGAAAATGGGGGAGCGTCCAATAGGCTAGAAGATTCTCTATACCCCTATAAAAGGAGCCTCTTACACATAGCTGGATAATCTAATATAGGATCTAGACAACGGATGACTTAACTAACCATTTTCAAATTTTACTTATGACAACGGATCCATAAAGTAAACATTCGAAGGTTGGGGTGTCCAAT